>CM075741.1:1577897-1700795 GCA_037974335.1 Prionace glauca
TCACGTGCTCACTGTGTGGAAGCGGGGGGGAAGGAAGAAGAGGAGGGGGGAAGGAAGGAGAGGGGGGGGAAGGAAGAAGAGGAGGGGGGAAGGAAGGAGAGGGGGGGAAGGAAGAAGAGGAGGGGAAGCGGGGGTTGGAGGAAGAAGAGGATTTTGATTTGATTTATTTTGGTCACATGTTTTAGTATACAGTGAAAAGTATTGTTTCTTGCACACTACACAGACAAAACGTGCCATTCATTGAGAAGGAAAGGAGAGAGTACAAAATGCAGTGTTACAGCCTTAGCTAGAGTGTAGATCAACTTATTGCAAGTTAGGTCCATTCAAAAGTCTGATGTTGGCATGGAAGAAGCTGTTCTTGAGTCGGTTGGTATATGACCTCCAATTTTTCTATCAGGTGGAAGAGAGTATGTCCAGGGTGTGTGGGATCCTTATTACGCTGGCTGCTTTGCCCATGCAGTGGGATGTGCAGACAGAGTCAATGGATGGGTGATGGATTGGGCTCCTTTCACAACTCTTTGTAGTTTATTGCGGGGTCTTGGGCAAAGTAGGAGCCATACCAAGCTGTGATACAACCGGAAAGAATGCTTTCTATGGTGCATCTGTAAAAGTTGGTGAGAGTCCTAGTTGTCATGCCAAATTTCCTTAGTCTTGGTGATCTGGACACCTGAATACTTAAAGCTCTCAACCACTCTCTTGAAGGAGAACTCAGGAGATATTAATGGAAGTATTAGAATTCAAAAAGAAGATACAAAAACTAGTATAAGGGTACTTCATCTGAATGCTCGTAGCATTCGAAACAAGGTAAATGAGTTGCCAGCACAAATCATTGCAAATGAGTATGATTTGGTGGCCATTACAGCGACATGGTTACAGGATGGTCACAACTGGGAATTGAATGTCGTTGGGTATCAAACTGTTTGGAGGAACTGACAGGAAGGTAAGGGAGGTGGCATGGCTCTGATATTAAAGGATGATATCAGGGCGGTGGTGAAAGATGATATAGATTCAATGGAAAAAAAGGTTGAATCCATTTGGGTGGAAATTAGAAAAAGTGAGGAGAAAAAGTCACTGATGGATGTGGTCTATAGGCCACCAAATAATGACATCATGGTGGGGTGAGAAATAAATAAAGAAATGACTGATGCGTGTAAAACCGGTACAGTAATTATCATGGGGGTTTTAATCTACGTATCAATTGGTCAAACCAAGTCGGTCAAGGCAGCCTTGAGGAGGAGTTCATAGAATGTATCCACGATAGCTTCCTTGTACAGTATGTAGTGGAACCAACAAGGGAGCGAGTTATCCTAGATCCTGGTCCTGTGTAATAACAGTAAAAAGTCTGACAACACCAGGTTTTAGTCCAACCGATTTATTTGATAATATTCTCACAAGCTTTCGAGGGGGCTGCCTCTTTGTCAAGTGAATGGAGAGTTCTGGCCTCAGACAGACAGAGCACATAGAGCACAGACAGTTGCTGATTAGAATGCGAATCCTTACACCTAACCTGCTGTTCAATTCTTAAAGTGGCTGATAATGTGAGTGGAAGGAGCACTGATCACAGTTTAAAGAGATGTGTATTGTCTCCAGACAGTACAGTAAGTGAGGTTTTGCAAACCCAGGCAAGTCACGGGGGTTACAGATAGTGCGACATGAACCCAAGATCCCTGTTGAGACCGTCCTCATGTGTGCGGAACTTGGCTATCAGTCTCTGTTCAGCGACTCTGCGCTGTCGTGAGGTTTGCTGAGGTTTGCAAAACCTCACTTACTGTACTGTCTGGAGACAATACACATCTCTTTAAACTGTGATCAGTGCTCCTTCCACTCACATTATCAGCCACTTTAAGAATTGAACAGCAGGTTAGGTGTAAGGATTCGCATTCTAATCAGCAACTGTCTGTGCTCTATGTGCTCTGTCTGTCTGAGGCCAGAACTCTCCATTCACTTGACAAAGAGGCAGCCCCCTCGAAAGCTTGTGAGAATATTATCAAATAAATCAGTTGGACTAAAACCTGGTGTTGTCAGACTTTTTACTGTGTTTACGCCAGTCCAACACCGGCATACCCACATCCTGTGTAATAAGACAGGAATAATTAATGATCTTACAGTTCGGGATCCTCTTGGAAGAAGCGATCACAGTATGGTTGAATTTAAAATAGGATAAAGCGTGAGAAGGTAAAATCCAATTCCAGTGTCTTGTGCTTAAACAAAGGAGACTACAGTGGGATGAGGGAAGAGTTGGCTAAGGTAGACTGGTAACAAAAACTTTACGGTGGGACAATTGAGGAACGGTGGAGGACTTTCAAAGCGATCGTTCACAGTGCTCAGCAAAAGTCTATACCAGTGATGAAGAAGGACTGTTGAAAAAGAGATAATCCTCCATGAATATCTAAGGAAATAAAAGAGGGTATTAAATTGAAAGAAAATGGATACAAAGTGGCAAAATTAGTGGGAACCTTGAGGATTGGGAAATCTTTAAAGATCAGCAGGAAGCCACGAAAGAAGCTATAAAGAAAGATAAGCTGATTTTGGGAGTAAAGTAGCTCAGAATATAAAAACAGATAGCAAAAGTTTCTACAAATATATAAAATGAAAGAGTGGCTAAAGTAAACATTGGTCCTTTAGAGGATGAGAAGGGGGATGTAATAATTGGAAATAAGAAAATGACTGCAGCATTGAACAGGTTTTGTGTTAGTCTTCACAGTGGAAGACAAATTCTGGGATAACCGACTGCACTGGGTCCGTGCCGCAGTTCTGCATCTCCTGCTTGAGGGCGATCAAGGTCTGGTGTGCCTTTGCACTCAGATAGCGACCTTCTGCCTCCAAACCCTGCAGAGATACCTTTACATTGAGCCCCCTACACGATAGTGTGCCCATGACGTATTTCTTCTGCCAGTGGCGCGGCCTCAATATTGACGTACCCCTCCTGTATATCAATCTGGGGTGAGTTTCGACCTTGTGGGAGTTGCCCATTTTTTTTTTACCAGGACTACCTTACTGTCTGGAACACGGTTGCCTCGCAACGCAGCTCTCCCCCATCAGGAGTCACAGTTCTTGTGCGAGAGCCGCTGCTCAGGAATCTGCTCGTCGGGCCGTATAACTTCATGTGGCTGACAGAGAGGTAGGCTGTGGACGTCGGGGTGACCAAGATCAGGGATATGGTGGATGGAGGAAGGATGAGCCCCCGCATGCTGGTTGAGCGCGCAGGGGTGTCCGTCCAGCACGCAGCCAAAACCATCCAAGACGTTAGAATGGTCAAGCTCGGCCCCGAAAGTGCACGCGGTCTCGAGGTGGAGTGGCGTGCAGTGGGATCCTGCCCAAGTGTTCCCCTGCTCGGACAGAATTCCACATTGGCCCAAAGCCTCAGCCCTCTCCTTGTGTTAGGTGTCCCACAGCATGAGCCACCTCATGGAAATGCCCTCCGTGCCTTTTTCTACTGCACGGAGGCATTTCCTGTACGGGCTGCTGCTGCAGACCTTCCACCACCGCGTCCTCGCCTGTCGCCTGAATACACCTTGGCGGGCCTTGTTGCCATCAGACAGCGGAGGTCCCTTTACGGAGGGATCTCCCCCAATTACATCAGGGACCTGGGGTGGAGAGTGATCCATGCAGCAGTTCCACAGAACAGTAGGATTCCTTGGTTCACGGGCTCCGAAGTTTGCCCCTTCTGTGGCCTTGTGGAGTCCGTGGACCATGTCTATGTTTTGTGTCTTAGGTTGCATTCCCTTTTTGTTTTCCTGAAGAACCTTTTATTAATGTTTTGTTTGCACTTCAGTCCCACACTCCTGAACTACGGGCACCTGGTGCAGAGAGGGGCAGGTCGAGATGGTGACCTCCTCATGAACCTGCTGCTGGGCTTGGCGAAACGTGCCATTTACAGGTCCAGGCAGTGGGCGATCGAGGAGGCCGACCATCCTGACTGTCTGCCCCTCTACTGTTCGCCGCCAGGTGTCCCTGGAGAGTGAGCATGCGGTGTCTGCGGGCGCATTTGATGCCTTCCGTGCCCGTTGGGCACTGCAGGGGCTGGGGTGCATTATCCACCCTAATAATCACATTTTAATTAGATGTTTTCAAGTTTCCTTTGTACTTTGATTCTGTTTGGGCTGTTCTCCCTCCTTTTGGGAAGCTACCCGTTTTATTTTGTCCTGATTTAACTTCAGTTTGTATATTTGGTTTGACCTTAAAAGAGGCCACTGGTGAGTGAAACTAGAACTAGGGGGCATGGCCTCAAAATATGGGGAATCAGATTTATGACTGAGTTGAGTAGGAACTTCTTCATACACAGGGTTTGAATCTCTGGAATTCCCTGCCCAATGAAGCAGTTGAGGCTACCTCATTGAATGTTTTAAGGCAAGGATAGATACATTTTTGAACAGTAAAGGAACTAAGAGTTATGGTGAGCAGGCGGGTAAGTGGAGCTCAGTCCACAAAAAGATCAGCCATGATCTTATTGAATGGCGGAGCAGGCTCGAGGGGCTGGATGGCCTACTCCTGCTCCTAGATCTTATGTTCTATTTCTACTTTGTCTCCATTGATATAGACAGGAGCATGTTCCCACTATGCTCCCTGATGGCAATGATTATCTCCTTCATTTTGTTGATATTGAAGGAGAGATTATTGTTATCACCAGTTGGCCATATTCTCTATCTTTTTCCTGTACTCTTGTCTTGTCATTGTTTCAGATCTGACCCATTATGGTGGTGTCATCAGCAAAAGGAGAGAGGAAGAGGGAATGGGGGGAGAGGAAGGGATGGAGAGGGGACAGAGCAGTGAGGGGGAGAAGTTTGGGGGTGGATGTGTTGAGGATCTGTGGGTGCAAAGTAAGGGGCTGTGGGGGCAGGAGGGAAGTGAGACAAGGGAAAGGCATGAAGAGAAGTGAGGGGTGTGGGAGTGAAGTTGGGGGAGTGGGGAGATGAGTGACTTTTAGGGCTGGATCAAGCGGGGTTGTATGGGTGGTAGAGAAGTGAGGGGCCGTGGGCTGGGGAGGAGGTGGGGGGGTGTGGTTGATGGGAGGAGAGATGGGGTATGGGTCCAGGGGAGAAGAGGGGCTATGGGGGCTGGAGTAGAACTGAGGAGGCATGGGATTGGAGAAAAGGAGGGGATTGTGGGGAGAAGAGAGGAATGTGGGGGGAGGAGAGTTTAGTGGAGAATTAAATTTAAAGAGGTTGGTTCAATATCGCTTAACAAAAAACTAAGAGAAAATAGAGTAGAGGTACAGATGAGCTAATGAAAAGTAGAGCAGGGTCTGAATGGCCACTACCTGTTTCTGTACCTCAGGGCGGCGAACCAAAATTACTTCTCCTTGTCAGGATACTTTGTTTAGTTTTGGGCGCCCCATCTTGAAGCTTATATTGGCTTGACGGGATATACAGAGATTCTTCACAATGTTATATGGTAAAGCCATGTGATTAGATGATAATGTCAGTTGCTCAAATTTGGTGTAATTTATGGGAACATTGAGCTTTATTTTTCAGTTTATTTATGTCCTTTTCTTACTCTTGATGCAAAATAGCTGTGCAGTGAAGCTAACCGCACTTCCCATTGATTCTGTTACGTGACAGTGCTGGTGTTTGTGGGTGCTTTGGTATCCTGCTAAAACCATTTTCGTCACCTAAGAGGAACTGTGCTCATTTTGGTCAAAATAATTACTCCGTCTCTAAAACTTGACATTGCTGACACTTTGCAACCTCTCAGTTTTTTAGCCTGGAAGCACGTTTAGAATTGATTTCTCATATCCCAGCCTGATATTTCTGAATGGGAAATTCCTCTCTAGACGTCATTTTTTTAATAAGCTATATCTCAGAGGAAGCTGTGCTAATTTCCCTGCAGTTACCTCCCTGTGTGACGTTTCCTCAGTCTTTATTTAAACAGCACATTAGTGTGAAGATGCTTATTGCTCTAAGGAGAACAGAGACGGTTTATTAGTTTCAGGAGCCACTTATTTCATGTTCATCATTGGTATATATTGGAACAATTTGTATATTTCATTAGAAATAATGGTAATGTGGTGTTGGCTACTGTCTCCCTCTCATTGAGCAGATTCTGTTGCGATACTGTATTTGACCTGTTCAGTCACCATTTTTAAACGTCCCTTTGCTCCTCCATTGTTGCAGTGTGTTCCTATTCTTTGGAATTCACACAGGTGATACGCACAGAAGGGTGCCATTTGGCTCATCATTTGGCTCATTGTATCTGTTTTCCAAATGAGCAACTCACCTAGTGCCATTTCTCCATTCTTCTCCTACTTCTTATTTTTGTAACCCTGCATATTCTCCCTTTGTGGATAACAGTCCCTTTTGATGCTTCCACCACACATTCAGGCACTGCAATCCAGATCTCTAACTATTCACTGTGTGAAAATGATTTTCTTTATTTCATATTTTCTTCCTTCACTAATTACTTTAAATCTATGCCCCCTTGTTTTCAATCCTTTCACAAGGGGAAGTAGTTTCTCCCTATCTACTCTGCCCCAACCCCTTGCGATTTTAAACATTCCTCTAAGGAAAAGGCCTTAACTTCTCCAAGCTATCTTTATAACAGAAATTTCTGAGCTAATTCTTTCCTTTTTCAAAATGAATCTCCTCCAAACACACTTCTTTTACCAAATGTTTGGCTGACATCCTAATTTCCCCTTCATGACCAAGCATCAATGGGCAGCATGATAGCACAGTGGTTAGCACTGCTGCCTTACAGCATCAGGGAGCTTGGGTCACTGTCTGTGAGGAGTCTGCACGTCTCCCGTGTCTGCATGGGTTTCCTCTAGGTGCTTCGGTTTCCTCCCACAGTCTGAAAGATATGCTGGTTTGGAGTATAGAATATAAGAGCTAGAGTCTAATGTTGCAGTTGTACAGAACGTTGGTTAGGCCGCATTTGGAGTACTGCGTCCAGTTCTGGTCGCCTTACTACCAGAAGGACGTCGAGACTCTGGAGAGAGTGCAGAGGAGGTTTACTAGGATGTTGCCTGGTATGGAAGGACTGGGGTATGAGGAAAGATTGAAGAAATTGGGGCTCTTTTCCCTTGAAAGACGCCGACTGAGGGGGGATCTAATAGAGTTATATAAGATTATGAAGGGTATAGATAGAGTAAACAGAGGTAAGCTATTTCCTGTGATAGAGACACGTAGGACAAGGAGCCATGGACTTGAGGTGAGGGGAGAGAGGTACAACACAGATATTAGAGGAAGGTTTTTCACACAGAGGGTAGTAGGGGTATGGAATGCTCTGCCAAGTAAGGTGGTGGAGGCAAACACGCTAGAGTCATTTAAGAGGAACTTAGACAGGCACATGACTGGGTTGGAGATGGGTAGATATAGGAGATTGTTTTAAATAAGGGTCATTAGCATTGGGGCATCCCTGGTAAGGTAAATGGATATGGTATAATAATAATGTTTTTATTTTCCCTTTCCATTCACAGGTTATAAGTCGGTCCGCCTCATGTCCAACGAGGGGCATACACACGATGGGTCGTACTGGGGCTGCTCTTGGTTGTTCGAGATTGGCCTAGTGCTTCATATCGTTAGTGTGTGCCTAAACTGGACCAGATACTGGGCAAGACGACAGCTCAGTGACAATCGCTGATTGCTGTGCAGACACATGGATTTGGGCCAGTGTCTGTGGGAGTTTGCGCATTCTCCCCGTGCTTGCGTGGGTTTTCTACAGGTGCTCTGGTTTCCTCCCACACCCCAAAGATGTGCTGTTAGGCTGGTTGGCACGAATAAATTGTCCCTAAATCAGTTTCCCTCAATCTGGATGGCCATAAAACATTAGACAAGGGTCATGGGTGGAGAGGGGGACTGGTGGTGTTGAGATGGCGGTGCGGGCTCGTTGGGCCGAAGGGCCTGTTTCCCGGGCTGTTTTTGTTCTTTGGTTAAGTGCATTGGCCATGCTAAATTTCCCTCAGTGTATTCAAACAGGCGCAGAGTGTGGCAACTAGAGGATTTTTACAATAACTTCACTGCAGTGTTAATGTAAGCCTACTTGTGACATTAATAAATAAACTTTTAAAATTTTAACCAATGTTTCTCATTTGTGAAATGCTTTGAGCCGATTCTTTACTTTAAATGTCATAAAACCTTGGTTAGTAGGGGAGTGGTTCGGGTGAGAGAAAGAAAGGAATGAGAGATAGAGGAGGAAGAAATACAATTGAAAGCGTTTGGAGTTATCAAAAAGATGGAATGAAATTGAAAAAGTTACATCATATGGGGAGGAAATTGAGTGGAGGTGGAATGGTAGTTTGCGAGTGGGAGAGTGGGTGAATTTAAGGTCTTTAAGGTTGAGGTGATATTGAGGGGACAGTAGAAAGGGTACTGTTAGGTGTAGAGTGACATCATATGTAGGCACATTGTTATGAATAGTAATATATCAAATTGAGACCACAGTTTTCTGCATTAAGCTCCTGTATTTCTTGACCTTTTGGGATGAGAGGGTGTGGAGACAGTGGTAGCTTTGTGTCTAAACCCTCATTGTCACCTTCACTATGAGAGGCCGACTCAGATAAAAAACGTACAATATCATTCTTGGACTAGATTTGTGCAATTAAATATTTACTTTTTAAAAAATGAGAGAAAGGAGTGTGTACAGAAAAGACATGAGTACTTTGATGTTCGGTAATGGTGTGTGGAAAGGTCACCACACAGTACTTAATATGCTCTGTTTCTAAGAAAAAATTGCCAGTGTTCCCTTTGTCGCAAAGGTTAATCCCTCATGGAAGAATTGTTTCTGTCAACAAATAAGCATAATGAGTGCAAGAGGGATATGTTAATTAACCATAACAAAGTTTGTATCACATCGTCAGACCATAGGGACACACACAGCTCAATAAATTGTAAAGCAGTTGGCAGCAGTTCCTGTAAATGCATCTATGAAAAATTAGGGAGATGGTGGTGTAATGGTAATTTCAGTGGACACGTAATCCTCAGGCCCAGGCTAATGCTCTTTGGACATGGGTTTGCATCTTGTGTGGCAGCTGTTGGAATTTAAAATCAATTAATAAATCTGGAATTGTAAGCTGTTGTAAAAACTCACCCAGTTCACTCATACCTTTTAGGAAAGAAAATCTGATGCCACAAAATGTGATTCCACAAATTGATTGATGTTTAACTGCCCTTTGAAGTGAACCAGCAAGCCACTCAGTTATCCAAACTACTATAGAAAAATCATAGAATCGCCACAGAGCAGAGGGAGGCCATTCGGCCCACTGAGTCTCCACAGACTCACTAAAGCCAAGTCATCCAAGCACACCCCCTCCCGCCGCCCTGTCCCTGTAATCTCTCACGTTTAGAACATAACATAAGAAATAGGAGCAGGAGTAGGCCATCTGGCCCTTCGAGCCTGCCCCGCCATTCAATAAGATCATGGCTGATCTGTCGTGGCTCAGCTCCACCTTCCCGCCCTCGCCCCATAACCCTTAATCCCCTCTCTTATCAAAAACCCATCAACCCGCTTCTTAAAAATATTTAGCGAGGCAGCCTCCACCACTTCAACGGGCAGAGAATTCCAGAGATTCACCACCCTTTGAGTGAAGAAGTTCCTCCTCAGCTCTGTTCTTTACCAGCTAATCCACCTAAACTGCACATCTTTTAACACTAAGGGACAGGTTAGCATAGTCAATCCCCCTAACCTATGCATCTTTGGAGTGTGGGAGGAAACCCATGCAGACTTGGGAGAATGTGAAAACTCCACACATGCTGACAGTCAGCCAAGGCTGGAATTGAACCCAGGTCCCTAACACTGAAGCAGCAGTGTTAGCCACTGTGCCACCCCAGATCAAACCAGATCTCACCACCACCTTCTCAAGGGCAGTTAGTGATCAGCAATGGCCTAAGCCAGCAACACCCAAATCCCATGCAAGAGATAAAAAAGGAAGGGTGGGAAGCTTAGGCATTTGTCTCAGACATTTGTTTTTTCTTCCCTTGAACAAAGCTGGTACCAAAAATGTGGACAGGTGAAGGTTAGATACAGAATAAAACTCCTCTCCCAGCTCTAGATTTTATACCAAATACTTTAAATCTATGATAGTCTAGGTGGAATTGTTTTATCTGATAAACATGCTCGACAATGCAGTGCTCTCCAGATTCACCAGAGTGTTCCAGTCTTTGATGGGGCTCCCAATCAATGCCAGCACCTGGAGCAAGCTAATTCCATCAGTATACAGTTGTTGCTAAGCAAGTAACAGCTGATTTGACCCAGCCATGGATGACTTGCCATATATGCAAAGACCTTCTGTGTGGTGAACTGGTCATAGGGTCACAACTTGGGCATCTATTTCTCTGCTACAAGGATGTTGCAAATGAGATAGGAAGTTGGCAGATCTTGACACTGACAATAGGGAAAAGAGGCGCTTAGGGCTATGATCTCTGTGGCTGATTATTTGGAAGGACAATTGAAGAGGTGAACAGAAGTGAAAAGTTTAGATAGTCGAAAAGAGGATCCAGAGAAAACAAGCCAGCGGTTTCTCACCATTTCAGCCGAGTGTCTTCATCTGCAGTGAAAACCACCCTAGATCATGGCTGATGTATTGTTGATCACTATGTAAAAAAAGTAAAGTTTATTTATTAGTCACAAATAAGGCTTATATTAACACTGCAATGAAGTTACTGTGAAAATTCCCTAGTCACCACACTCTGGCACCTATCTGGGTCAATGCACCTAACCAGCACTTCTTCCAGACTGTGGGAGGAAACCGGAGCACCTGGAGGGAACCCACACAGACACAGAGAACATGCAAATTCCACACAGACGGTGATTCAAGCTGGGCTTTGAGCCTTGTCCCTGACACTGTGAGGCAGCGGTGCTAACCACTATGCCACCGTGCCATCCTGCGGTGCAAACCGTTGTGTTATTGAGACAGCTTAACAAACCAAACTCTTATCAGTAGAAATTAAAATTGACTTGAGCAGACAGGTAGGATAGCACAACAATCTCAAAGGGATGGATTGATTGCTATTCCCAAACAAACAAAAACAAAGTTGCAAATGCGCAGCACACCAGCTAATACATGAATGGAAAAATAGGTTAATATTACTAGTAGATTGCTTCAGAACTCTAACTAAAGAATGATTTGGACATGAGTGTCATAGAGGTTTACAGCGTGGAAACAGGCCCTTCAGCCCAACTTGTCCATGCCATCTTTTCTTTTAAACTCCTAAGTTAATCCCAATTGACTTTGTTTGGCCCATATCCCTGTATATCTATTATTACCTATGTAACTATCAAAATGCTTTTTAAAAGACAAAATTGTACCCACCTCTACTACTATCTCTGGCAGCTTGTTCCAGACAGTCACCACCCTCTGTGTAAAAAAAATTGCCTGTTTGGATCCTTTTGTATCTCTCCCTTCTCACCTTAAACCTATGTCGTCTAGTTTTAGACTTCCCTACCTTTTGGGAAAGATATTAACTATGTATCTGATCTATGCTCTCAATTTATAGACCTCTATAAGGTCACCCCCTCAGCCTCCTACACTCCAGAGAAAAAAGTCAACAAGATGTCCCAACTCCTGTATTCAATGTTCTGATCAACGAAAGAAAGCACTGTCCACCTGTGACTCACTTTCAAGGAGCTGTGAACCTGTTCCTCTACATATCTTTGTTGTATAACTCTCCTCAATGCCCTACCATTAACTGAGTAAGTCCTGTTCTAGTTCAGTCTCCCAAAATGCATCACTTTACATTTATCTAAATTAAACTCCATCTACCATTTGTCAGCCCACCGGCCCAATTGATCAAGATTCAGTTACATTCCGAGATAAATTTCTTCACTGTCCACTTTGCCACTAATCTTGGTGCCATCTACAAACTTACTAACCACGCTTCTTAAATTCTCTTCCGAATCATTAATAAAAATGACAAATAACAGTGGACTCAGCACCAATCCCCAAGAGAAGGATTGCTGAGCTAGGGAAAATGTTCATGCTGGGTTCTCAAGTCTGAAGATCCAGTGTTTAATCCTTGTTTTAGTATGTTTTAGTAAATTTTGAATGTCAGACTCTGTCCCTTTTTATCGGTTGTTACATTAGTTGGAGGGGAGAGGATAATTTTTGATGCACAGCTTGACTTTGAGAACAGGTGGAAGGAGTTTGTTTACTTAATCAAATTGTGGGTGAGGGGGTTTGTGATTATTTCTTAATGAATGATCATTGCTGTGACAGTTGGGGTGATATTATTTCATTCAGTAACACACAGGTCCACAACTTGCACTCTGCAAAACACATTTGTTCAGATCAGAGAGCTGTTGACAGACCTTTTCTCTTGTACCCAGATAGAGAGTTGGATAATCAGGGCCCAAATGAACCAATTATCCACCTCATCTGCTGTGGGTTGTTACAGGAATACCTCAGTGCAGTGAAGCTGAGTAGAATGATTCAACAGAGTGCCTGTACACAGTCTCTGTGATTTCTTGAGAGATTTTTACATTTCTGTGGAACTCCTGACTTGATCTTGAACAGAAACTGTTTGAATTTGGGAGAGGGGAGGAGAAGGGGTGTAAAATTGATTATGTACAAGTACAGCAGTACTTTTGGAAATGGCGTTTGCCATGTTCTTTTAAACTGTAAGTAATGTTAACCATTTTTGCCAAGCATGTCTGGACTAATCTGGGGCCCCTATGAACTATTCTTGTATACCTTTGTCTCTATTGGCAGTTGTCACATTGTTCTATCCAGAATGAATGGGTAAACTTTACTTTAAATTACATTTTCAATAAATTTCATTAAGCTTTAGTGTAGCACATTAAGCACAGTGTATGAATGAAGCTGTCAAATATATTTTTATTCATTCACAGATGTCACAAGTAAGCTTGCATTAACATTGCAATGAAGTTACAGTGAAAATTTGCGAGTCGCCACACACCAGCACCTGTTCAGATACAGTGAGGGAGAATTTAGCATGGCTGATGCACCTTATCAGCATGTCATTCAGATTGCAGGAGAAAACTAGAGCGCCCAGGGGTGGGGGGGTGCGGGGTGCGGAAACGGGGACCCATGCAGACAAGGGGAGAATGTGCAGCCTCTGCACAGACAGCGACCCAAGCCGGGAATTGAACCTGGGTCCCTGGTGCTGTGAGGCAGCATTGTGCCATTCTGTATTGAGCATATTGGTGTGAAAAGCATTTGTTGCCTGTCCCTAAATGCCCTCAAGAATGTCTTCTTGAGGGCAATGTCTTCCTGAACCTCTACAATTAGGTAGCCTGGTAATGTGTATGTTGAATGAAGTGCTTGATTAATAGTTCAAGCAATTTGGTCATTGCAGATAGACTAGAAGGGGAATTGGAGGGTCCTTCCTATTTTGAGAGTGATGTACAGAATGACAAAACATTAATCACAGGACGAGGTATCAAAGAAGAAATAATAAGAGCTTGTCAGGAAGGTGCGGCAATTATCGTGGGGGATTTTAACCTACGTATAGACTGGAGTAATCAAATGGGCAAACGTACTGTAGATCAGTGTTTTTTCAAACTTTTTTCCGACTACCCACTTTTTCCATATGACCATCCGTCATAACTCACGTTATGTGGGATGTGGAGTGAAATGAAATGTGATCTTTCCACTTTGTATTAACATTATACAGTACATGAAACATCAGAAGGTCTGTTTCAGATCCATTTTCCAATTTATTCAGGCCATATTCTGCCGCAAAGGAAATTGGTGTCAGTATTTTGCAAACTTCTCTCGTCAATATATACGTTCAAGTTAAGGGGACGGATAGGAGAGTCGGAGGTAAGGGTAGGGACTCAGGGCTGGTGTGTTGCCTACCTGGGGCTGGGGTCCGGGATGTATCGGACAGGGTATTCAGGACTCTTAGGGGAGAGGGAGATCAACCCCAAGTTATAGTTCATGTGGGGACACATGACATAGGGAGATTAAGGGAAGGGGATATTAAGCAAAGATTTATGGAGTTGGGGTGGAAACTAAAGGCCAAGTCTGGAAGAGTAGTTATATCCGGACTCTTGCCTGTGCCACGGGATAATTTAGAGAGGAATAGAGAGAGGGAAAGTTTGAACTCGTGGCTGAGGGGATGGTGCAGGAGGGAGGGGTTCAGGTACTTGAGCAATCGGGGCTCATTCTGGGGAAGGTGGGACCTCTATATGAGTGATGGTCCACACCTGAACCAGAGGGGAATCAATATCCTGGGGGGTAAATTTGCAAAGGCTATGCAGGGAGGTTTAAACTGATTTGGAGGGGGGGTGGGATCTTGAGTAGAGGGGGTGAAAGTGAGGGGGGCATAGATGGGGAATGCAAGGCACAGCGTAGTGGGGGTGGGGCGGAGCAGGGTTTGAAATGCATGTACTTTAATACTTTAAAGGTAGGGGAGGACCGCAGGCAATATGGGAGGGAGGTTAGACAGGGGGTGGAGAAGGGAAATGCCCAGACTGAGGGGCTGAAGTGTATATATTTTAATGCAAGGAGTATAGTAAATAAGGTAGATGAGCTTAGGGCGTGGATAGCTGCTTGGGAATGTGATGTGGTGGCCATTACGGAGACTTGGATGTCTCAGGGACAGGACTGGGTACTTCAGGTGCCAGGTTTCAGATGTTTCAGGAAGGACAGGGAGGCTGGCAGAAGAGGTGGTGGAGTGGCACTGTTAATCAGGGACAGTGTCATGGCTGCAGCGAAAGAGGATGCCGTGGAGGGACTTTCTACAGAGTCTCTGTGGGTGGAAGTTACGAACAGCAAAGGGTCGAAAACTTTGCTGGGTGTATTCTATAGGCCGCCCAATAGTGACAGGGAAGTTGAAGTGCAGATAGGGAACCAGATTCTGGAGAAATGTATTAAAAACAGAGTTGTCGTGATGGGAGACTTCAATTTCCCAAACATCGACTGGAATATCCCTAGGGTAAGGGGTTTGGCTGGAGAGGAGTTTGTTAGGTGTGTTCAGGAAGGTTTCCTGACACAGTATGTGGACAAGCCTACGAGGGGAGAGGCTGTACTTGACCTGGTACTGGCGAATGAACCAGGGCAGGTGATGGATCTCTTGGTAAGAGAGCATCTTGGGAATGGTGACCATAATTCTATCTCCTTCACAATTGCATTGGAACGAGATAGGATCAGGCAGGCTAGGAAGGTGTTTGTCTGGAGTAAGGGGAGATACGAAGAAGTCAGGAAGTTACTTGGACAAATAAACTGGAAGGAGGCGTTCTTAGGGAAAAGTACTGAAGGAAGGTGGCGGATATTCAAGGAATGTTTGTCTGGCGCTCTGCATGACAATGTTCTGATGAGACAAGGGGGTTTTGGTAGGTCGCGGGAACCGTGGTGCACGAAGGCTGTGTTGAACCTAGTCAGGAGGAAAAGGAAGGTGTACAAAAGGTTCAGGGAACTAGGAGAGGTTAAGGATCTTGAAGAATATAAGGACTGTAGAAAGGAGGTTAAAAGGGAAATTAGGAAAGCCAGAAGGGGTCATGAGAAGACCTTGGCGGGTAAGATTAAGGAAAATCCCAAGGCCTTGTATAAATATGTGAAAGGTAAAAGGGTGAGAAGGGAAAGGATAGGACCTATAAAAGGTGAAGGGGGAAAGGTCTGTGTGGAACCAGAAGAAATGGCGGAGGTGCTTAATGAGTACTTTGCCTCAGTATTCACAGTGGAAGCTGATTTGGGAGATCTTGCTATGGACTTGCAGCAGATGGAAAAGATTGAGTACGTGGACATTAAGGAGGAGGATGTGTTAGAACTTTTGAATTCTATCAAAATAGATAAGTCGCCGGGACCAGATGGGATGTACCCCAGGATACTGTGGGAGGCGAGGGAAGTGATTGCAGAGCCCCTGGCGATGATCTTTGCGTTGTCAGTGGAGACGGGAGAGGTTCTGGAAGATTGGAGGATTGCGGATGTAGTCCCTATTTTCAATAAAGGGAACAGAGATAGCCCGGGAAATTACCGCAGGGTGAGTCTGACCTCAGTGGTTGGTAAGCTGATGGAGAGGCTTCTGAGGGACAAGATTTACGAGCATTTGGAGAGGTTTGACATGATCAGGAATAGTCAGCATGGATTTGTCAAGGGCAGGTCGTGCCTTACGAGCCTAGTTGAGTTCTTCGATAATGTGACTGAACACATTGACGAAGGAAGTGCCGTGGACGTAGTGTACATGGACTTCAGCAAGGCGTTTGATAAGGTCCCCCATGCAAGACTTCTTGAGAAGGTGAGAGGGCATGGGATCCAAGGGCCTTTGGCCTTGTGAATCCAGAACTGGCTTGCCTGCAGAAGGCAGAGAGTGGTTGTGGATGGGTCTTTTTCGGAATAGAGGTCAGTCACCAGTGGGATGCCCCAGGGATCTATTCTGGGACCCTTGCTGTTTGTCATTTTCATAAATGACCTGGATGAGGAAGTGGAAGGATGGGTTAGCAAGTCCGCTGATGACACGAAGGTCGGCGGTGTTGTGGATGGTCTGGAAGGATGTCAAAAGTTGCAGCAGGACATAGATAGGATGCAGGAATGGGCGGAGAAGTGGCAGATGGACTTCAACGCGGATAAATGTGTAGTCGTCCATTTCGGCAGAACCAATGGGATGAACGAGTACACTATCAAGGGCAGGAGTCTTAGTAGCGTTGAAGAGCAGAAGGATCTCGGGGTCCGGGTCCACAGGACTCTTAAATCGGCCTCGCAGGTGGAGGAGGTGGTCAAGAAGGCGTATGGTGTACTGGCCTTCATTAATCGAGGGATTGAGTTTAGGAGTCGGGAGGTAATGCTGCAACTTTACAGGACCCTTGTCAGGCCTCATTTGGAGTACTGTGCGCAGTTCTGGTCACCTCACTATAGGAAAGACGTCGAAGCTATTGAAAGGGTGCAGAGGAGATTTACAAGGATGTTGCCTGGACTGGGAGGCATGCCTTATGAAGATAGGTTGAGGGAACTGGGACTCTTTTCCTTAGAGAGGCGAAGGTTGAGAGGCGACCTGATAGAGGTTTATAAAATGTTGAGAGGAATAGATAGGGTGGACTCTCAGAGGCTATTTCCCCGGGTTGAAATGGTTGCTACGAGAGGACACAGATTTAAGGTGCGGGGAGGGAAGTACAGAGGTGATGTTAGGGGTAAGTTTTTCACTCAGAGGGTGGTGAGTGAATGGAATCGGCTGCCGTCATCGGTGGTGGAGGCGAACTCGCTGGGGTCTTTTAAAAGACTTCTGGATGAGTATATGGGGTTTAATGGGATTGGGGGTTATAGATAGGTCTATAGATTGGTGGGGTTGATGTGATCGGCGCAACTCGAGGGCCGAACATTGTGCTGTAATGTTCTATGTTCTATGTTCTATAAGATAAATGTCTGAAATCAAACAATACAGTCATCTACTGTGCACCAGTCATCCACAGAAATTTGACTGCTGTTTATGTGTGACAGATTTCTCGTATAAGATACGCCTTTAGAATGAAGAGCTTACCAGATCAATGTGCTGCTATTTGGTGGAAATTTAATAGGCAGTCACCAATTACCTCTTATCAGTTACTATCCCATCAATAAACCTGCCTGGTATGTGGGATATGTCACATCAACAACTACGTTTTGCTGCACCCATTGACATCTGTAGTTAATGTGTCAATTATCCTTTCTCACATATATTTGTAATTTTAAAAAAAAAGCCTCAATGGCTTTCCTGTTTTTCAGGCATCATAAGAACATAAGAACATAAGAAATAGGAGCAGGAGTAGGCCATCTGGCCCCTCGAGCCTGCCCCGCCATTCAATAAGATCATGGCTGATCTGTCGTGACTCAGCTCCACCTTCCCGCCCTCTCCCCATAACCCTTAATCCCTTCTCTTATCAAAAACCCATCAACCTGTTTCTTAAAAATATTTAGCGAGGCAGCCTCCACCACTTCAACGGGCAGAGAATTCCAGAGATTCACCACCCTTTGAGTGAAGAAGTTCCTCCTCAACTCTGTTCTAAACCGCCCCCCCTTTATCTTGAGGCTGTGCCCCCTAGTCCTACTGTCTTTTTTGAGCGGGAACAGTCTCTCCACCTCTATCCTATCCATCCCATTCATCATCTTATACGTCTCAATGAGATCTCCCCTCATTCTTCTAAACTCTAACGAGTACAAGCCTAGTTTATTCAGCTCTCCTCATAGCTCAATCCCCTCAACTCCGGTATCAGCCGAGTAAACCTCCTCTGCACTCCCTCCAGGGCCAAAATATCCTTGCGCAGGTGCGGCGCCCAAAACTGCACACAGTACTCCAGCTGCGGCCTCACCAATGCCCTATACAGCTGCAGCAAGACCTCCCTACTTTTATATTCAATCCCCCTCGCTATGAAGGCGAGTTTGAAATTGATTCATCTTAGTTTGAAATTGATTCAACAGCAAAATATTTTTATGCGCACAGAAAAATTAATGAGTTGGATTTTGAGAGACTTGTCAAACTCTGAAGTTCCAGCCAACTGTGTATTTCAAGACTCAGGCAGAATCCACTGACCAGGCAAGCTGCAGTACTGCTGCTATAGTCGCAATCCAAATTGGATTTACTGTACATTTAAAAATGCATCTGTCTCCCAATTCTTACCTATGCCCTGCGTACAATGGACATAATTTGATTTGTAATAGGCCATACTAAGCTTTTCTAGTCCTCATGCGGGCTATGTCATCGTCTTAAAAGTTTTCATTATCGTGCTGCCTTCTACAAAATGTGTGCCATTAACAGAAAACCTGCATGCGTTTTTCAACAGGATCAGTGTATAGGGCAGTGGGAATTTATCCTGTGGCCTATTTTTAGCATCTTGCAACCCACCAACAGCTCACAACTCCAATTTGAAAAAGCCTGCTGTCAATGATAAATTCATAATCTGCTTTCAGGATAATTTCTTAGAGCGCATTCTGAAAGCGATTAGGGAACAAGTTGTATTGGACGTGGTATTATGAAATTAGATGGGATTAATTAATTACCTCATAGTGAAGGTACCCCTAGGTAGCGGTGATTATAATAGGACTGAATTTTATAGTCAGTTTGAGGGAGAGAAGAATGTGTCTAAAATTAGTATTTTAAATTTAAATAAGAGCAATTATGAGTGTATGAAAGTAGAGCTAGCAAAATTGAATTGGAAAATGAGATTAAGGGATAGGTCAATAGAAATACAGTGGCAGATGTTTAAGGGGATAAGATGCATTCCAACGAGAGAAAAATTCCCAAGGGGAGGACCCATTAAAAAAGTTGGAAGTATCAAACTTAAAGAGAAAACATAATGCAATGATTAGAGGCAAGTCAGAAAATTAGACAAAATATAAAGAATAGCGAAGGATGACAAAAATATTGAGGGAAAGATTACCATGAGCGAAAGCTAGCTAGAAATGTAAAGACAAATAATAAGAGTTTCTGTGACTCTTTTAAAAAAGAGTTAACAAAAACTGAGCTTTGATCCTGTAGAAAGTAAGCCTGGAGGATAAGAATGGAAAATGGTAGATGAATTGAACCAGTATTTTGCGTTGCTCTTTACTATTGAGAAAACAAGTAATGTCTCAGAAATAGCTGTAAATCAGAAATGGAAGAGAGGGAGAAACTCAGGGAAATGACAATCGCCAGGGAAGTGGTACTGAGCAAAATGTTGGAACCGAGGTTGACAAGTCCCCGGGCCAGATATAGTTCATCCTAGGCTAATGACATTGTTGATGCTTTGGTTTTAATTTTCCAAAATCCTTGAGGTGCAGGGAAGGTTGTGTTACATTGGAAAATAACAAATGTAATTCCTTTATTCAAAAAGAGGGGAGACAGAATGCAGGAAACTATAGGCCAATTAATTTAACATGTTATGGGGAAATTGCTAGAAGCTATTAACTTATTATAATAGGACATTTGAATAAGTGTAAGGCAATCAGGCAGAATTGACACGGTTTTGTAAAAAGGAAATTATGTTTAACCAATTTATTGGAGTTTTTTAAGGAATACATTCTTAAGATGTTTAAACCACAGAGGAGGCCATTCAGCCCATCGTGATCACGTTGGTCAACAAAGATCTAACTACATTAATCTAATTTTCCAGGGCTTAGCCCGTAGCCCTGGAGGCAACAGCAGCGCAAGTGAAATATTTAAATACTACAAGAGTTTTTAACTCAACGATTCTTTCAGGCAGCACGTTCCAGACTTACTCTTCTCTGCCACTCCCCCACTTAGCTTCTACTTACCTTAAATCTTTATCCCCTGGTTATTGATCCCTCTCCAAATGGAAAAAATGCCTTCCTATCCACTTTATCCATGTTCCTCACAATCCTATACTCCTCTGTCAGGTCCCTCTCAACTTTCATTGCCCAAGGAAAACAGCCCCAGTCCATCCAATCTTTCCTCATAGCTTAAAGTTTCCAGCCCAGCCATCATCCTGGTAAATCTCCTCTGCACCCTGTCCAGTGCAGTCAAACCCTTCCTGAACAAAACTACACACAGTACTCCAGTTGTGGCCTAACCAGTGTTTATGCAGTTCCAGCATGACGTCTCTGCTCTTGTGTTTTATGCTTCAGCTAATAAAGGTGAGTATCTTGTGTGCTTTCATAGCCAACTTATCTACCTGCCTTGAAATCTTCAGAGTCTGTGGATATGCACTCCAAGGTTACCCTAATCTTCAGTACTATCCAGGGACCTACCATTTATAGTGTAATCATTTGCCATGTAAGCCCTCCCCAAGCACATTCATTACCTCACACTTAGCTGGGTTATATTCCATTTGCCTCTGCTCTGCCCAATGGATCAGTCCACTGATATACTCTTGCAGTTTATGCTATCCTCCTCAATATTTATCACCGTACCAATTTTCATGTCATCCTTGACTTTGCATTTAAGTCCAAATCATTAATCTACATCAACAATAGGCAGACCCCTGCACTGAGCCCTGTGGAATCGCACTTGAAACTTCAATCACAGAAACTTCCCTTAACTACGACCCTCTGTTTCCTGCCTCTGTCAGCCAATTTTGACTTGATAAAGCCTTGCTAAAGTCCATATCAGTCAGATCAGTTGCATTCATGGATTGGCAAGAAGGAGGCCATTTGGCCCATCGTGTCTGCACTGGCTCTGCAAACAAGCATTATGACTTTGAACTGTTCTTCTGCCTTTTCCCTGCACTCCTGCACAGTAGATGATTATTTGAAACAATGTCCTTTTGAATGCCTCAATTGAACCTGCCTCCCCCACACTCCCAAGCAGTGCATTCCAGACTTGAACCACTTGCATGAAAAAGCTTTTTTCTCGCAACACATTTGCTTCTTTTGCAAATCATCTTCAATTTGTACCCTCTCTTTTTTGATCCTTACAAGGGGAATATTTCTCCCTATCTACTCTGTCCAGTATCCTCCATGATTTTGAACATCTCTATCAAACCTCTTCTTGATCGCCTTCTCTCCAACGAGATCAGTCCCAACCACTCTAATCTATCCTCATAACTGAAGTTTCTCATTCCTGGCACCATTCTTGTAAACCTCTTCTGCTCTCTTTCCAATGCAATCACGTCCTTCCAATAGTATGATTCCCAGAACTCTACGCATTCTAGCTGAGGTCTACTTAATGTCATATAGAAATTCAGCATAACCTCTTTGTTCTTCTACCCTATGCTGTAATTAATAAAGCCCAGAATATTACATGTTGTATTAATTGTTCTCTCCACCTGTCCTGCCACTTTCGATGATTTGTGCATATAAACACCAAAGTCTCTTTATTCCTGCACTCCTTGTGAAATGCATGGAAGCAGTTCACAAGAACACAAGAAATAGAAGCAGGAGTAGGCCTTCAGGCCTGCCCCGCCATTCAATACAATCATGGTTGACCTATGCCAGCCTGAACTCCTTTTCCGTGCTATTTCCCAACAGCTCTCTTCTTCGGTCTATCAAATAGTTATCGACTTCCACTTTAAATACTTCTAATGATCCAGATCCCACCACCCTTTGGGGCAGAGAATTCCAGAGATTCACCACCCTCTGTGAGAAGAAATCTCTCCTCAGTTTTAAATGACCTGTCCTTTATCGTAGCTGTGTCCCCTTGTTCAAGACTCTCCAACCAGTGAAAGCATCCACCTTGTCAAGCCCAGACTCTTCAGAGAAGGTTCAGTAAATCAATACTTGGAATGGGCAGGTCGCCTGCTGTGGATAGGCTAGCCTTGTATAGAATTTAGAACCATAGAACATTACAGCACAGAAACAGGCCTTTTGGTCCTTCTTGGCTGCGCTGAACCATTTTTCTGCCTAGTCCCACTGACCTGCACCTGGACCATATTCCTCCACACCCCTCTCATCCATGGATCTGTCCAAGTTTTTCTTAAATGATAAAAGTGAGCCTGCATTTACCATTTCATCTGGCAGCTCATTCCACACTGCCACCACTTTCTGTGTGAAGAACCCTCCCCAGTATTCCCTTTAAACTTTTCCACCTTCACCCTTAACCCATGTCTTCTAGTTTTTTTCTCCCCTAGCCTCAGTGGAAAAAGCCTGCTTGCATTCACTCTATCTACACCCATCATAATTCTATACACCTCTATCAAATCTCCCCCTCATTTTTCTACGCTCCATGGAATAAAGTCCTAACCTATTCAACCTTTCTCTGTAACTCAGTTTCTCCAATCCCAGCAACATCCTTATAAACCTTCTCTGCAATCTTTCAACTTTATTAATATCCTTCCTGTAATTAGGTGACTAAAACTGCATGCAATACTCTAAATTCGGCCTCACCAACGTCTTGTACAACCTCACATTCCAACTCTTATATTCAATACTTTGATTTGTAAAGGCCAATGTTCCAAAAGCACTCTTTACGACCCTATCTACCTGTGACACCACTTTTAGGGAATTATGTATCTGTATTCCCAGATCCCTCTGTTCTAATACACTCTTCAGTGTCCTACCATTTACCTTGTATGTTCTACCTTGGTTTATCCTTCCAAAGTGCAATACCTCACACTTGTCTGCGTTAAACTCCATCTGCCATTTTTCAGCCCATTTTTCTAGCTGGTTCAAATCCCTCTGCAAGCTTTGAAAACTTCCACTACACCTCCAATCTTTGTATCATCAGCAAATTTGCTGATCGAATTTATCACATTATCATCCAGATGATTGATATGATCAAATAACCTACATTGACTCTGGATCCAGTGACATCCTGATTTTAAAATTCTCATCCTTACTTTCAAACACGTTATTGGTCTTGTCCCTCCCTAACTCAGCAATCCGCTGCAGCCTTACACCCCTGCCAGATATGTGTTCTTCAAACTCCACTCTTCGGTCTAACTCCAATTTTTATTCCTTGAGTCACCTAGCCCCAAGTTGTGGACTTCTGTCTACAACTTGTTACCTCACGTTTTTCCTTCAAAACACACCAAAAACCCACGTCTTTGACCAAACCATTGGCCATCTGACCCTAATATCTATGAATGCGGTTTTGTCGCATTGTTTTATAATCCTCCTGTTAAGTACCATGGGACATTACACTAAAGCACAAGATAAATAGAAGTAATCATTATTGTGGGGATTGCTGTAAATAACTCTCACAGTGCAGGTATTGTCTTTCACTTACAGCAAGCCTGAGCAGCAGCTTTTTGAATTAGCTGCTTTGTTTCCTAATCAATAGCCCCAATGTTTGTTAATAGAACGCTTTTTTCACAAAAATATTCAAAGGAAAATGCTGGCAATTACCACTTTTCCAGTTTGAAAGAAACATTTCATTGGGTTTTGCTCTGTCAACGTAAAGTGTGAACTCAGCAGAAAATGTCTATTTCTCTTCCTGATACCCTTGATAGTGATTACAGTGTTTGACTGCTGAATTTCAGTCAGTTTCATGTTGGTGACCAAGCCTGGAGTGCAGCATGGTCATTTGAGTTCAGTGTCACTTTCATGTTGCGTCTGTTGTGGCAAACTGTGCATTCGTACATTTGGTCTTCCTAAACCTGGTTTTGATCTCTTGAGCTGTATGATATAGGAGTGATATTGGTGAGAAGGGCTCATTAACATAGAACATAGAACATTACAGCGCAGAACAGGCCCTTCGGCCCACGATGTTGCGCCGACCAGTTACAAAACAATGACCCACTAGCCTAAACTAATCCCTTTTCGTCCATAAACCTATCCACAGATCTCTTAAAAGCCCCCAAACTAGGCGCATTTACAACTGCAGCTGGCAGGGCATTCCAGTCCCTCACCACCCTCTGGGTAAAGAACCTAACCCTGACATCAGTCCTATAACTACCCCCCCTTAATTTAAAGTCGTGCCCCCTCTTGCTAGCTTTCTCCATCCTAGGAAAAAGGCTATCACTATCTACACTGTCTAAACCTCTAATCATCTTATATGTTTCAATAAGGTCCCCTCTTAGCCGCCGCTTTTCCAGCGAAAACAACCCCAAATCTCTCAGTCTCTCCTCATAGGATCTCCCCTCCATACCAGGCAACATCCTGGTAAACCTCCTCTGCACCCTCTCCAAAGTCTCTACATCCTTCCTGTAATGTGGGGACCAGAACTGCACACAAAACTCCAAGTGCGGCCACACCAGAGTTGTGTACAGTTGCATCATGACGCTGCGACTCCTAAATTCAATCACCCTACCAATAAACGCCAAGACACCGTATGCCTTCTTAACAACCTTATCTACTTGATTCCCAACTTTCAGGGATCTATGTACACATTCACCTAGATCCCTCTGCTCCTCCACACTATTCAAAGTCCTCCCGTTAGCCCTATACTCAACACATCTGTTATTCCTACCGAAATGAATTACCTCACACTTCTCCACATTAAACTCCATCTGCCACCTCGCAGCCGAGCTCTGCAACCTTTCTAAGTCACCCTGCAAACTATGACACCCTTCCTCACAATCTACCACACCTCCGACTTTGGTGTCATCAGCAAACTTACTAATCCACCCAACTATACCCTCATCCAGATCATTAATAAAAATTACAAACAGCAGTGGCCCCAAAACAGATCCCTGAGGCACACCACTCGTAACCGAACTCCATGACGAATATTTACCATCAACCACCACCCTCTCTGTCTCCTGTCTGCTAGCCAATTCCTGATCCAATTACCTAGATCACCCCCGATCCCATACATCTGCATTTTCTGCAGAAGCCTACCATGGTTAACCTTATCAAACACCTTGCTAAAATCCATATACACCACATCAACTGCCTTACCCCTATCCACCTCTTTGGTCACTTTCTCAAAGAACTCGATAAGGTTAGTAAGGCACGACCTACCCGCTACAAAACCATGCTGACTGTCTCTAATCAATTCATTACTCTCCAAATAACTATAAATCCTGTCTCTAATAATCCTTTCCAAAACCTTACCCACCACAGAAGTAAGACTCACCGGTCTATAATTCCCAGGGAAGTCTCTTCTCCCCTTCTTAAACAATGGGACAACATTTGCTGTCCTCCAATCTTCCGGTACTATACCAGAGGCCAACGACGACCTGAAGATCAGAGCCAGAGGCTTTGCAATCACCTCTCTTGCCTCTCAAAGAATCCTAGGGTAAATCCCATCCGGACCAGGGGACTTATCTATTTTCAAACCCTCTAAAATATCTAGCACATCCCCCGTATGAACTGCAATACTATCTATTTTACACCCCTGCACCCCAGTGTCCTCCTCAGCTACATATATGTCCCCTTGCGTGAACACCAAAGAGAAATATTGGTTCAACGCCTCTCCAATCTCCTCCGGTTCCACACACAACTTCCCTCTACTGTCTGTAACTGGCCCTAATCTTGCCCTAACCAACCTTCTGTTCTTGACATACCTGTAAAACGCCTTAGGGTTCTCCTTAATCCTATCAGCCAAAGTCATCTCATGTCCTCTTTTAGCCCTTCTTAACTCCCTCTTCAACTCCCTCCTAGCCAATCTAAAACTTTCTAATGCACTACCTGAGCCCTCAAGCCTGTGGCTGAGGAAATACTTTAAAATAGGGAATCAATCCTCTCCCCTGTCCCTAAAACATCTTATTGGGAAGAAATGGGCCAAAGTGTGAGGCATAAAAGGTAACAATATACCCAAACTGAAATCAGGAAGTAACAGGTTGTAGAAACAGTGCAGGTGGTGGCTATTTGGCCCATCAAGCCTACACCCACTCTCCAAACAAGCATCATACTCAGGCCCGATCCTCTCCTACCTCACTGATGCACTCACCAGTTGTACATGATAAAGCACATCTGATCCAAAATGCAACTGATACAAACATATTCTGGTGTGATCGTCCTTTAGTATATTGTTGGCAATAGGCCTTATGAGAACCTTGTATAGATAATGCTTGAGTTGGAAAATGCCATTTGAAACCTAGAAATGTTTACATACCCTATCTCAATTTTAAAATTCTCAACCTTCTTTTCAAATCCCTCCGTGGCCTTGCCCTTTCTTCTCTTTCATCTCCTACAAACTTCTCTGATCTCTGCACTCCTCCAATTTTAAACTTGTGAGCATACCTGATTTTAGTTATACCATCATCCCCGATCATGCCTCCAGCACTTACGTCCTAAACTCTGGATTTCATCCCTAAATCTCTCTGTCTCCCTCCCTTTTTCCTCTTTTAAGATGCTGTTTTACATAAGAACATAAGAACATAAGAAATAGGAGCAGGAGTAGGCCATCTGGCCCTTCGAGCCTGCCCCGCCATTCAATAAGATCATGGCTGATCTGTCGTGACTCAGCTCCACCTTCCCGCCCTCTCCCCATAACCCTTAATCCCTTCTCTTATCAAAAACCCATCAACCCGTTTCTTAAAAATATTTAGCGAGGCAGCCTCCACCACTTCAACGGGCAGAGAATTCCAGAGATTCACCACCCTTTGAGTGAAGAAGTTCCTCCTCAACTCTGTTCTAAACCGCCCCCCCTTTATCTTGAGGCTGTGCCCCTAGTCCTACTGTCTTTTTTGAGCGGGAACAGTCTCTCCACCTCTATCCTATCCATCCCATTCATCATCTTGTACGTCTCAATGAGATCTCCCCTCATTCTTCTAAACTCTAACGAGTACAAGCCTAGTTTATTCAGCCTCTCCTCATAGCTCAATCCCCTCAACTCCGGTATCAGCCGAGTAAACCTCCTCTGCACTCCCTCCAGGGCCAAAACATCCTTGCGCAGGTGCGGCGCCCAAAACTGCACACAGTACTCCAGCTGCGGCCTCACCAATGCCCTATACAGCTGCAGCAAGACCTCCCTACTTTTATATTCAATCCCCTTCGCTATGAAGGCCAGCATCCCATTCGCCTTCCTGACCACCTGCTGCACCTGCAAGCTGGGTTTTTGCGACTCATGCACAAGGACCCCGAGGTCCCTCTGCACCGTCGCCTGCTGCAGTTTTTCGCCCCGTAAGTAATAGTCCTTCCTACCATTCCTCCTACCAAAGTGGACCACCTCACACTTGCCAACATTAAATTCCATTTGCCATTTCCTGGCCCATTCGCCCAGCCTATCTAGATCCTTCTGCAGACTCTCCACACCCTCCGCACAATTTGCCTTTCCCCCAATCTTGGTGTCATCAGCAAATTTCGACACCCTGCACTCGGTTCCCTCCTCCAGATCATCTATATAAATGGTAAATAGCTGAGGCCCCAGCACCGACCCCTGGGGCACCCCACTAGTCACCAACCGCCAATCCGAATAGCATCCATTGACCCCCACTCTCTGCCTCCTATTTGACAACCAATCCTCTATCCATGCTAACACCCTACCCCCAACTCCATGTCCCCTGACCTTCTGCAATAACCTCTTGTGAGGTACCTTGTCAAACGCCTTCTGAAAATCCAGAAAGACCACATCCACCGGCTCTCCTCCATCCACTGCCCTAGACACATCCTCATAGAACTCCAGTAAATTTGTCAGACACGACTTCCCTTTAATGAAACCGTGTTGCGTCCGCTTTCTTTTTTTGGCCTGGACAGTGTCGTGTTGTCAGCCTCTGGCAATATTTTATTGAGAAATGAAGGAAATAAAATGCCTACATGCAATATAAACAGCAATTGGTGTTGTAACTCTGGCTGCAGTGTTATGATTTGCAGCCTCCTGCAAATTCCTTTGTGAGGGACACAGTTCATAGCTTGAGGTCACAATAATTGGTTTTATCTGATGATAAAAATTAATTGGAAACATAATCAGCTACTTCTTCTATAACGCAGGACATTGAGTACAGTTGTATTTTAAAAATTGCAATCTAATGGCCCAGTTTAAGTTGCAATCGACTAATGACAATACTGTGATTTATTGACCAATGTAACCAATACTCAAGGCCACTAATGAATTTACATAAGAACTGAATAGAATTTTGGAATGCAAGTATAGAAATCATTAGTAAATTTGCTACATAAATAAAGCAGACTTCATTCACTCAGCTTTCTTTAATCAGTGGCCCTGGGTTTGTTTTGCTTCAACTTTTATAATTGAATTCATGTAAGACGCATGAACCAATGCACAAATCTAAATAAATAGGTATGATCAGATACTATGATAGACTTCAAGGTGATCAGAGCTGGGAACTGAATATTCAAGAGATTTGACATGTGATGACCCATGTTACTTGTCATTTATTTTAATGATTTGGATGAGAATATAGGAGGCATGGTTAGTAAGTTTGCAGATGACACCAAGATTGGTGGCACAGTGGACAGTGAAGAAAGTTATCTCTGATTGCAATGGGATCTTGATCAGTTGGGCCAGTGGACTGACGAATGGCAGATGGAGTTTAATTTAGACAAATGCGAGGTGATGCACTTTGGTAAATTGAACCAGGGCAGGACTTCCTCAGTTAATAGTAGGGTGTTGGGGAGAGTTACAGAACAAAGAGATCTAGGGGTACACGTTCATAGCTTCTTGAAAGTGGAGTCACAGGTGGACAGAGTGATGAAGAAGGCATTTGGCATGCTTGGTTTCATTGATCAGAAAATTGAATACAGGTATTAAAATGACTTGAAGTTGTACAAGACATTGGTAAGGCCAATTCTGTGTGCAATTCTGGTCACCCTATTATAGAAAGGATTTTATTAAACTAGAAAGAGTGCAGAAAGGATTTATTAGGATGCTACTGAAACTTGATGGATTGAGTTATAAGGAGAGGCTGGATAGATTGGGACTTTTTTCTCTGGAGCATAAGAGGCTTGGGGTGATCTTATAGAGGTCTACAAAATAATGAGGGGCACAAATCAGCTAGATAATCAATATCTTTTCCCAAAGGTAGGGGAGTCTAAAACTAGAGGACTTAGGTTTAAGGTGAGAGGGAAGAGAGACAAAGGTGTTCAAAGGAGCAATTGTTTTCACACAGAGGGTGGTGAGTATCTGGAACAAACTGCCAGAGGTAATGGTATAAGTAGTTACCATTTTGTCTTTTAAATGCATTTACACTGTTACATGGATAAAATGGGTATAAAGGGATATGGGCCAAGTGCAGATAATTGGGATTAGCCTCGGGATTTAAAAAAAGAAAGGGTGGCATGGATAAGTTTGGCCGAAGGGCCTGTTTCCATGCTGTAAACCTCTATGACTATGACTCTGTGCTGGGAAAAGCCTATATTTTCTTTTATATAGTGTCCCTTGAAGATTAAAGTTGGCTGGAGAACATTCTGAAAAAGGGTTAATAGAACTCCTGATTATCATATTAGCCTCCAAGAAATGTTCATGTGACCTGAGCCAGCCATACGGATGACCATTTAGGGGGCAATAGGTAAATAAAAAGCTAATTGTAATGTGTTGGGTTTCATTCTGTTTGGTAGTTCAGAACACAGAGTTTGTATAAAGAGGAAACAAGCACGGTCTTGTCCAAATGGCATCGTTTTCTATTTAAAATCTGCAAACAGAGCCTGGTGCTGAAGCAGGAGAATAGAACAGAGACAATTACTGTGTGTTATACAGATGGAAAGAGCAGAGAGCTGAGTCCTGGAAGAGCAATTGTCACAGTTTATGTTGCCAGAACCCTCCAAACTGTTTAAAGGGACCAGAAAAGGGCGTCTCTGGAAATTCTCTGTCATCAGAACTGTTGTGGTCTGAGTGAAAGGGTTCATTGATGTGTGCTTTGTTGGAGATGACCATGCCCAGCCAGGATAGGATACAGCTGCTAGTGAATATGACTCGAGGGCTGAAACCATTGAGTGAGAAGTGAGAGACCAAAGTCCAAAGATGTGCAAGTTCAGAGGATTGGCCAGGCTAAATTGCCACTTAATATCAGGGAGGCTAGCTATGATAAATGCATGAGGTTGCGGGGATAGGGCCTGGGTGGGGTTATGGTCAGTGTAGATTCGATAGGCCAAATGGCCTCCTTCTGCACTGGGATTCTGTGACCCTACAAAGCAGAGGCCCAAACTAAAGACTGAGATTACGTGCTCCTACATTTGTGTGGAAACAATGAGTGCTTGTAACTATTTGAGGTGCATCTTTGGGTCAACTACTTAAAGCAAAATTTACCTTTTTTATTTGAAGCATTTCTCACTTGGGGTGAGAAATTGTTGTCTGAGATGAATTGATTTCAATTGGTTTGTTAAAAGTGGACTTATCGGCCTTTAGCCATAAGAATATAAGAATTGTGAGCAGGAGTAGGCCATCTGGCCCCTCGAGCCTGCTCCACCTTTCAATAAGATCACGGCTGATTTTTTTTGGACACGGCTCCACTTATCTGCCCACTCACATAACCCTTAATTCCTTTACTGTTCAAAAACCTATCTATCTTTGCCTTAAAAAGGTAGCCTCAACTGTTTCACTGGGCAAGGAATTCCATAGATTCATAACCAGGATGTTGCCTGGTCTGAAGGATATTAGCTATGAGGAGAGGTTGGATAACTCAGTTTGTTCTCACTGGAACAAGGAGGTTGAAGGATGACCTGAAAGAGGTTTATAAGATTGAGTGGCATGGACAGAGTGGATAGTCAGATGCTCTTTCCTAGGGTAGAAAAGTCAAGTACGAGGGGACATAATTTAAGGTGCTTGGGAAAAGTTTAGATGAGATGTGCAAGGCAAGTTTTTTACAGAGGGTGGTGAATGTCTGGAACATGCTGCCTGGGCAGATGGTGGGAGTAGGTATGACAGCGCATTTAAGGAGCAACTACATGAATGGGATAAGAACAGAAGGATATGGACTTCGTAAGTGCATACAGTTTAGTTTAAGCTGACATCATGACGGTTCTGGCTTGGACAGCCAAAGCACCTGTTCCTGTGCTGAATGTTTCTTTGTTCTTTGAGTAAAGAAATTCCTCCTCAGCTCGGAGCTAAATCTGCCCCACCAGTGGAAATAACCTCCCTGCTTTTATTTTATCTATTCCCTTCATAATTTTATAAGAATCCCCCGTTCATTCTTCTGAATTCCAATGAGTATAGTCTCGGTCTATTCAGTCTTTTCTCATAAAACAACCCTCAACTCCAGAATCAACCTAGTGAATCTCCTCTGTACCCCTCCAGTGCCAGTATGTCCTTTCTCAAGTAAGGAGACCAAAACTGTTCAGTATTCCAGATGTGGCCCTGTCAGCACCTTATAAAGCTGTAACATAACTCCATTTTTAAATTCCATCCCTCTATCAATGAAGGACAAAATTCCATTTGCTGCCTTAGTTACTTGCTGCACTTGCAAACCAACTCATAGAATCATAGAAAAACTACAGCACAAACAGGCCCTTTGGCCCACAGATTGCACTGCTCTTATCTCTACCTACTAGGCTTACCTATAATCCTCAATCTTTGTACTCATCCAGAAGTCTCTTAAAAGACCCTATCGAATTTGCCTCCACCACCACCGCTGGCAGCCGATTCCACTCACCCACGACCCTCTGAATGAAAAACTTGCCCCAACATCTCCTCTGTACCTACTTCCCAGCACCTTAATCCTATGTCCTCTTGTGACAGCCATTTCAGCTGTGGGGAAAAGCCTCTGAGAATCCACCTGATCAATACTTCTCATCATCTTATACACCTCAATAAGGTCCCCTCTCATCCTTCGTCTCTCTAAGGAGAAAAGTTCGAGCTCTCTCAACCTATCCTCATAAGGCATGCCATCCAATCCAGGTAACATCCTTGTAAATCTCCCCTGCACCCTTTCAATGGCATCCACATCCTTCCTGTAATGAGGAGACCAGATCTGAGCACAGTACTCCAAGTGGGATCTGACCAGGGTCTTATACAGCTGCAGCATTATCTCCTGACTCCTAAACTTAATTCCTCGATTAATGAAGGCCAGTACACCATACACCTTCTTAACCATATCCTCTACCTGTGAAGCTGAGTTGCAAATCCTATGAACCCAGACCCCAAGATCCTTCTGATCTTCCACACTGCTAAGAGTCTTACCCTTAATATTATATTCCTTCAGCCCATTTGACCTGCCAAAATGTACCACTACACATTTATCTGGGTTGAAGTCCATCTGCCACTTCTCCGCCCAGTCTTGCATCCTATCTATGTCATGCTGCAACTTCTGACATCCCTCCACACTATCCACGACACCTCCGACCTTCATGTTATTGGCAAACTTACTAACCCATCCCTCCACTTCCTCATCCAGGTCATTTATAAAAATCACAAACGGCAAGGGTCCCAGAACAGATCCCTGGGGCACTTCACTGGTGACCAATCTCCATGCAGAAAAAGACCCATCTACAACCACTCTGTGCCTTCTGCGGGCAAACCAGTTCTGGATCCACAAAGCAACATCCCCTTGGATCCCATGCCCCCTCACTTTCTCAATAAGCCTTGCATGGGGGACCTTATCTTACACCTTGCTGAAGTCCATATAAACAACATCCACCGCTCTTCCTTCATCAATGTGTTTAGTCACATTTTCAAAAAACTCAACCAGACTTGTAAGACACGATCTGTCCTTGACAAAGCCGTGCTGACTACTTTTGATCATACTATATTTCTCTAAATGTTCATAAATCCTGTCTCTCAGGATCTTTTCCATCAACTTACCAGCCACTGAGGTTAGACTCAATGGCCGATAATTTCCTGGGCCATCTCTATTCCTTTTCTTGAATATAGGAACCACATCCGCAATTCTCCAATCCTCCGGAACCTCTCCCATCTCCATCGATGACACAAAGATCATCACCTGAGGCTCTGCAATCTCTTCCCTCGCCTCCCACAGTAACATGGAGTACATCCCATCCAGTCCCGGTGACTTATCTATCTTGATGACATTCAAAAGCTCCAACACATCCTCTTTCTTCATGTCCGCATACTCAAGCTTTTCAGTCCACCGCAAGCCGGCAGTACAACCAAGATCTTTTTCCACCGTGAATACTGAAGTATTTCTACCGGTTCTATACAAACTTTCCCACCTTCACATTTTATAGGTCTTATTCCTTCACATCTCAACCTTTTACTCTTTACTTATTTGTAGAGCGCCTTAGAGTTTTCCTTAATCTTACCTGCCAACGTCATCTCATGACCCCTTCTGGCTCTCCTAATTTCCTTCTTAAGTTCCTTCCTACAAGCCATATACTCCTCTAGATCTCTAACATTACCTAGCTCCCTGAACCTTTTGTACACTTTTTTTGAGTAGATTCATTACAACTTTCGTGCATCATGGTTCCTGTAACCTACCATAACCTCCCTGTCTCATCGGAACGTTGTCATGCAGAGCTCCAGACAGACATTCCTCGAAAATCTGCCACCTTGCTTCAGTACGTTTACCCGAGAAGACCTCCATCTAATTTATGTCTCTAATTTCCTGCCTGATGGCTTCGTATTTCCCCTTACTCCAGATAAATGCTTTCCTAGCTTGTCTGATCCTATCTCTCTCCAATGCTAGCGTAAAGGAGATAGAGTTATGATCACTGTCCCCAAAATGCTCTCCCACTGAGAGATCTGACACCTGTCCAGGTTCATTAGCTCATACCAGATCGAGTACAGCCTCTCCTCTTGTAGGCTTATCCACATACTGTTTGAGGAAACCCTCCTGAACACACCTAACAAACTCTGCCCCATCCAAACCCCTTACCCTAGGGATATTCCAATCGATATTTGGGAAATTAAAATCTCCCATCACGACAACTCTTATTATTGCATCTCTCCAGGATCTGTTTCCTTATCTCCTCCTCAACAATCTCGTTACTATTGGGTGGCCTAAAGAAAACACCCAGTAAAGTCATTGACCCCCTCCTGTTCCAAACTTTCACCCACAGAGACTCCGTAGACAATCCCTCCACCTTCTCTACAGCCATTATATTATCCCTGATCAACAATGCCACTTCCCCATCTCTTTTGCCTCCCTCCCTGTCCCTCCTGAAACATCTGAAACCCGGCACTTGTAGTATCCAGTCCTGTCCCTGAGACATCCAAGTCTCTGTAATGGCCACCACATCATATTTCCAAGTAGCGATCCATGCTCTAAGTTCACCACACTCCTAACATTAAAATAGACACATCTCAAACCTTCCGCCTGAGTACTCCCCTTCTCCTGTCTATCCTCCCTCCTACACTGTCGACACTCCCTCTCTATTTGCGAGCTAACCTCCTCACTCCGAGTCACTTCATATCGATTCCCTTCCTGCAACCATTCTTGTTTAAAGTCTACCCTGTAGCCTTAGCCAGTCTTCCCGCCAGGATATTGGTTCCCCTGGAATCCTTGAGATTCCTGCATAAGAACACCCAGGTCCCTCTGCAGAACAGCGTGCTGCAATTTTTTGTCATTTAAATAACAGTCCATTTTTGCTGTTATTCCTACCAAAATGGATGACCTCACATTTACCAGCATTGTACTCCATCTGCCAGACCTTTGCCCATTCATTCAAACTATCTATTTCCTTTTGCAGACCTTGAATCATAGAACCCTACAGTGCAGAAAGAGGCCCTTCGGCCCATTGAGTCTGCACCAAACACAATCCCACCCAGGCTCTATCTTCATATACCCACTAATCCCTCTAACCTCCGCTACCCTGGACACTAAGGGGCAATTTCTTAGCATGGCCCATCAACCTAACCCGCGCATCTTTGGACTGTGGGAGGAAACCGGAGGAGACCCACGCAGACACGAGGAGAATGTGTAACTTCCACACAGACAGTGACCCAAGATGAGAATCGAACCCAGGAGCTGTGAAGCAGCAATGCTAACCACTGTGCTATCGAGCCGCCCGATATTGTGTCCTCTGCACACTTTGCTCTGCCACTCATTTTAGTGTCATCTACAAACTTTGACATACTATACTTGGTCCTCAACTCCAAATCATTATGTAAATTGTAAACAGTTGTGGTCCCAACATTGATCCCCGAGGCACATCACCAGTCACTGATCGCCAACCAGAAAAACATCTATTTATCTCCACTGTTTTTGTTCTGTTAGTTAACCAATCCTTTATCCATGCTAATACATTACCCGTAATACCATGTACCTTTATTTTATGCAGTAGCCTTTTGTGTGGCACTTGTCGAGTGCCTTCTGGAAATCCAGATCCACCACATTCATCGGTTCCTCATTGTCTACCGCACTCGTAATGTCCCCAAAGAATTCCGCTAAATTAGTTAAACAACATGATCTGTCTTTCATGAATCCACGCTGTGTCTTCCCAATGGGACAATTTATATCCAGATATCTCTCTATTTCTTCCTTGATGATAGATTCAAGCATTCTCCCCACTACAGAAGGTAAGCTAACTGGCTTATAGTTACCTATAGTTTGTCTACCTCCTTTTTAAAACAATGGCATCACATTTGCTATTTTCCAATCTGCGGGAACCACCCCAGACTCCAGCCCCATTGGTTTCCTCAGTACTTTTTCTCTAGTGATTGTTATTTATTTCCTCCTTACCCTTCTGACCCTTGATTATTTAGCATTTTTGGAAGGTGAGGGGCCTATCTTCACTTTGGCCCCTTTCTTCCTTTTCATATATTTAAAGCAACTCTTGCTGTCTGTTTTTATTTCATTTGCTAATTTTCATGGTTTATCTTTTCCCTCTACTTTTTTTGTCATCATTTATTGATTTTTAAAATCTTCCCAATCCTCTGCCTTACCACTTTCAGTTTAGTATTACCCTTAACTTCTTGGTTAACCATAGATTCGTCCCTACTTCCTCACTGGGATATATCTTTATTGTGAGCCATGAACTATATTATTCATAAACGTCTGTCACTGCTGGTCAACCATATTGTTTCCTTCATCTCAATGTCTCTATCCCCTCTCTTTTCCCTATAATTGTAAAGCCCAATTGTTGTTCTTGACCTCAGATTGGGAATCATTTGGGATCTTCCTGCACATTCTGGTGAATTCCATAATTGGGGTTATTTTGAACAGCTGAGCTATCGAGATATTTATTTGACCATTCTGGGATTTATTTCCTAAGTGTCTCCTAATTGCAGTGCAGGCTAAAATATCGGTGGATAGATTTACTTATAAAAACGTTCAGTGTTTGATATTAATTTGGTTTTGTGACTTGCAGCTTAAGTATGCAGAGCTGGTATCCAGGCAACAAAACAGTGCACTGAGTGTGCCTGGGCTTGTTACTCCTAATAGCATTGGATATATATTGTTGCCCAAGATGATTTTCTCCCTACAGTCACGCAATCTCTCTAAGTGCATAAATACTTTACAAACACTAACATGAAACTACGTGTCTGTTAGAATGTTGATCAATGACTAATGCATAAAAAGGCAGTCAGGGCCAAACTATTGGGCGTCCATTTATAAATAAGCACACACGCCTGCTTCCCCCCAACCCCGCTCAGATTCCAGCCTGTATTTTTCTCCCAGCAATTTGTTATTTTATATTTAAACTACCCCAATCCTTCAACTAGATTCCAGCTAAGAGGTTAGTTCTTGTTATAAAAGTTTTTGCTTTACTTGCAAACTGTAATAAAGTTTCTGTGGCTTAATAGAGCCACCGCAGCTCTGACACAGGGTCATCCAAGCTCGAAATGTTGGCTGTATTCTCTCTCCACAGACGCTGTCAGACCTCCTGAGATTTTCCAACATTTTCTGTTTTTGGTTCAGATTCCAGCATCTGCAGTAATTTACCTTTTTCTAGTTTTAACTATTTGGCTAGGTCTGATCCTGCAGATACTCTTTGGTTGGTGGTGATTAACATAACACAAAATAATGACGATTAACCAATGAAAGAAAATCCATGGTTTAAGAAAGAATTTGCTTCAATACATTGCCTTCCGTAATATACCGAATGGAGTTTTGAAGTGGAATCACAGTTGTAACGCAGAGAAATAAGGCAATTAAGTTATGCAAAATAAGATCCCACAAACAGCATTGAATTAATGACCAGATAATCTGTGCCTTTTTGTAGTGATGTTGGCTGAAAGGAATAGTTTGGCCGACTGGAATTCTGTACAGTGCTGAGTAGGGAGTATTAGGATTTTGTTTGAATTAGATTAGGATTTTAACTGGAGTTGAGGGTGCACTAGATGCAGAGCTTTTTACTGGCATGTTGACAGATGTGTTTTGACACTAAATAGCTCTGTTGTGGGTGATGATAATCATCTAGATTTACCTTCACTGGGTGTTAACTTCCTTTTTTAAAAATAGATATCGAACCAGGAAGTCATCTTATTCTACAACATTGCACACTAACCCTACCGGTTTAACAGCTGAATGGATAGAAACGCAGTTTAACTGCTAAATTAGAAGCAGGGCAAGACCTGTGATTGGGTGTTCCTGCATTTTAAAGGAGCCACATTGTGGTGAAGAGGTAAAGCAGCTGCTTTCTTATGTCCAGTTCCAGCACAGATCATCATGGGAAGGAAACATGCATTGTCAAAGTAAGATGTCTAGCCATTAACCTTGACACGTGTAAGTGAAATACTTGATTGTTTATGTGAGAGTTTGAGTGAGGTGTCGAGATCTAACTCTCCGATGTATTGTATTGGAATTTCAGTGCAGATCTGGGTTTCCTTTTCATGGGAAAGGGGAAATTTCTGTCCAATACAATTTCTAATTTCTGTTTTTTTTGTTGGGGGGGGTCCTTTTGTTGATGAATTTAAGTTTAACTGTATCAAAGCTCTACCTAAAACATGAGTACTTACTGAATTAATAAACTCCCTTGCTTTCTTTATAGATTTATGAATAATCGACCCCCAGCGAATTCCCGGTATCAGCCCACCACCTATGAACATGCTGCAAACTGTTACACACATGCGGTAAGTTCTCTGATCTTCTACTGTTTACATGATGTGATGGGGTGAATCATTCAGGCACCAACAGCTAGTGATTCACCAACACCTACTTATTCACCAACCTTTTCTATTTGACATTATCTGAATGCAATGTTTCCCTTCAATAGCAGGAGTCAGATTGGACTACAGCTCGACATGCATTGCCAACCTCTTTCTTTTTATCTCTACTTTTCAACCCCCTGTGCCACATCCCAGCATGGATTAATAAGATAAAAAGAACGAAAACAAAATAAATGGAATTGGGATGAAATTAGAGAACAGAGTTCATGCTCTGAAGTTGTGAACTCAATGTTCAATCCAGAAGGCTATAAAGTGCACAATTGGAGGGGGTGCTGTTCCTCCAGTTTGCATTTGGTTTCACTGGAAAGTTGCAACAGGACAAGGTTGAACATGTGGACAGGAGAGCAGGAAGGTGTTGACGTGGCCAGTGACAAGAAGGTCTGAGTCCTGCTTGTGGATGAATCGAAGGTGTTCAGCAAAGCAGTCACCCAGACTGCATTTGGTCTGTCCGATGTAAAGTAGTCCACATTGGGAGCAGAGAATGCAATAGACCAGATTAAAGAACATGCACGTGAAGTGCTGCTTCATCTAAACAGGAATGAGGTAAAGGGGCAGGTGTTGCACCTTCTATGATTGCATGGGTGACGGTTGAGTGTGAAGGATGACTGAGTGACGACTTTGCAGAACACCTTTGGTCTGTTTGCAAGCAGGTTGTGTGTCTCTGGAACTCTCTACGGCAGAGGGCTGTGGATGTCCGGTTATTGAGTTTATTCAGGACTGAGATCGTAACACTTTCAGGCACTGAGGAAATCTAGGGACATGGAATAGGGTGAAAAAGGGGAGTAAACTTGAAGATCAGCCATGATCTTACTAAGGAACATGCTGTTCTTACATTCTCATTCTGACATATTTACTCCGTGCTGTGATTGTAATCTGTACTGGCAAATATTGTAACTCAATTCATGCCTTTTGCATTCTGCCTTTTTGCCATTTAACTTTGTCTTGTAAGTAACTATCTTTATGTAAAACTTTTACAAAGTATCTTACAGCCATTAAGTAGTTTAGAGCAGTTAGTGTTGTAATGAGGTACATGTGCAATGTGAGAATAACAAGATCATTTGATTAAAGAATAAACATTTGGCAAGATCGGGGAGCCAATCTTTGCTCTTCTTTGGTGGAATCTTTGACATGAACTGAGTGGGTGATGGGGTCTCAGTTTAGCACCTTGCCCAAAGCAAAGCTGCTCCATCAATGCAACACTTAGTGCTGAGAACCTACAGCCTTCTGATCCGGAGAATGCTATGCACAAAGCCACGACTGGTGCATTGTGCTTTGGACAGCATGCCTGAGGTGCAACAGTCATAAATAAAGCTGATGCTAAATTTCAGCAAGGTGTTAACTATTCTGTCCACATTTTAAATTGGTTAATAATGGTTATGTTGACCCGGCATTCCACCTAGGGAAATTTTGGAGAGAGTGCAAAGAAGGTCACCAGGATGTTGGCTGGTCTTGAGGGTGTGACTGAGGGGAGGTTGAATAATCTAGGATTGTTTTCACTGGAAAGACAGAGGCTGAGAAAAGACCTGATGGAGGTCCACAAAATTGAAAGACATAGACAGTGGATAGTCAAAGGCTTTTTCCCAGAGTGGAAATGTCAGTTACAAGGGGGCACAACCTCAAGGTGAGGGGGAAAGTTTAAAGGAGATGTGTGTGGGAAATTTTTCGCGCAATGAGTCGTGGGTGCCTGGAGCACATTGTCAGAGGAGTGGTGGAAGCAGGCATATTAGCAACATTTAAGAGGCATTTGGTTGAGTACGTGAATAGGGAGGAAATAGAGTAAGGGCAAGAAGCTTTTTTTTAGGGCACCATGATCAGCATGGGCTTGGAGGACCGAAGGGCCTGTTCCTTTGCTGTACTTTGTTCTTATATTGTGGAGGATCAGTCCTGATTGGCAGGAGTAAATCGTTTCACTGGCTGGTTCATATTGGGCATGAACACTTTAGATAACCATATTCAAAACAAGGAGTTGGCTCCGACCTCTGGTGGTGTTGTAGAGACAGGAAGACCTGTTGGAGCTGTAGGTCAGTTCCTTTTCGGTGTTCTCCATTCTTCTGACTGCACTAATGCTTCCTCACATTCTTGGTCTATGACTATATGGTTATCACAGAAACCAAAGTAAAGGAGGCATGTCAGGAAAAAGACACTTCTGAATAGAATAATCTTCAGATTTGTGATATTCCCCAAGCTCTGAAGGTGAGTAAACAGTAGCTGCTGGAAATAGCCAGTAGGTCAGGTAGCATCTGTTGAGAAAGAGTTAACATTTCAGAATGATGTCCTTCACTGATAGGCAATGTCAAAAAAGGAAGGAGACTGAGGAAGAACAAAATGGACAGGAGTAAATGGGCGGCAGAGTGATTCGAAAAGCAAGTGCTAAAAGTGCAAGACAAAGGTGATAATGAATCAAATGTGCTGCCACCTTTCCAGACAACTGGGGGTAAGTGATAGATTATGGAGGGAGGCAGTGACATAATGGTAATGTCACTGGACTAGTGATCAGAGATCTAGGCTAATGCTCTGGGGAACAGGTTCAAATCCCACACGACCCAAAGGTAGGGGAGTCTAAAACTAGTGGGCATAGGTTTAATGTGAGAGGAGAGAGATACAAAAGTGTCCAGAGGGGCAATTCTTTCACACAGAGGGTGGTGACTGTCTGGAATAAGCTGCCAGAGATAGTAGTAGAGGTGGATACAATTTGTTTTTTTTTTAGAAGCATTTAGATATTTACAAGGGTACAATGGGTATAGAGGGATATGGGCCAAATCTGGGCAATTGGGATTAGTCTAGGGGTTTCAAAAAAAAGCAGCATGGACAAGTTGGGCCAAAGGGCCTGTAAACCCCAATGACTCTATGCCAGCTCATGGAATTAAAATTTAATCAATAAATCTGGAATATAAAGCTAGTCACAGTAATGGTGACCATGAAACCATTATTGATTGTCAGAAAAACCCTTCTGGTTCACAAATGTCCTTTAGAGAAGGAAATCTGCCGTCCTTAGCTAGCCTGGCCTACATGTGACTCCAGAGCTGCAGCAATGTGGTTGCTCCTTCAATATTCTCTGAAATGGCCAAGCAAGCCTCTTTGTTTAAAGGCAGTTAAGGATGGCAATGCCTGTGATATAAACATACCGTGAATGAATTTTAAAAAGTCAGCATAGAAAGGTTCCTGTTCCAAGAATCTTTAAGTTAACTATCCCAGCTGACCACTCCTTGTTCAAGACCTCTTTAAAATCCACCTCTCTGACCAAGATTTTAATCAGCTCTTCTAGTATTATCTTTGATTTGCTTGACTACTTTGGGACATTTTCCCACAATTAAAGTTGCTACATAAATTGCAGTTGTAAGTATTCTCTGCGAGATCCAATAGCTGACACCAGCCTCTGCACATTAGCAGCTTCCATTCCTGCTCTGTGAAAATCCAACAGGTTAATGTTTATTCTCTCAATCACCATCAGTAAAACAGATTATCTGGTCATTATTGTTTTGTAGTTTATGGAATCTTGCTGTGTGCCAGTTCACTGCCACATTTCCTACATTACAGTGACTGCACTTCATTTGGCTGCCTAGTGCTTTGAAATATCCTGAGGATAAAAGCATTATATATAAATGCACGTATTTCCTTTCATTATTCATGGCAAGTGTTTATAACTTCATCAACTGAGCTGAGCCTAATTCTGTCCCCACCTCACATTTGCCCATTGTGCCCTTTCCAAAAAGATTCATCAAATGATAATTGCTCACTCCTGAATTTTGTGCTCCTCCGTCTCCCACTGAACAACCCTAACCATGATGCACCAAGATCAAATAGTGTTCCCCTCTTCATTCTGGTTAAGATCAGCTAACTTAGCACAGACCACATCTGGGTATTTTTTTTTCCCCTTTCACTTTGGGTGGTCAGGAATTGTCACATGTCACCATTACACAGTTGAGCAATCCTTGATTGTACAGCTCTGCAGCTTAATTCCGCACTCTATGCCGCACAGGTCATCCAACTTTCTCAGGTACACTAAAATATTGGATTCTTGTGGGATCCTGTTGCAGTTTCCCATTTCTAAAGGACAGAGAATAGCAGGAGTCAAGGAATAAGTCTGCCATGAGGTTTATCAGGCACTTGCCCAGCAATGTTGGGCTGGGTGAGGACAGGGAACCTTGACCAAGCGGTAAATAAGCTAACAGAGTTGTTGGAAAAGTTTGTGTGACTGAATTGGAGTGTATGTTTCTTCCTAGTTCCTCATTTTTCCAGCAATTGTTGGAAGCACACTACTTCATCGACTGTCGGATGACCGGTGGAAGAAGATTACAGCCTGGATGTATGGTGTTGGTCTGTGTGCTCTCTTCATCGTTTCCACTGTCTTCCACATCATTGCATGGAAGAAGAGCCATTTGAGGTAATACGTAGTAACATTTCCTCCTCTCTGCAGCGGTTGGCTTTATTCATGATGGGAGTTTCTCAATCACAGACTTTCCTGCAATATCTCCTGTAGATGTCTATGATTGGATAGTCATCAAGCTGTTTGGCTGCTGAGAATGAGCAGCTGAGTCTGATCTTGAGTGGGTGACACAGTGGTTCGCACTGTTGTCTTCACAGCCCCAGGGACACAGGTTTGATTCCCGGCTTGGGTGACTGTCTGTGTGGAGGTTGCACGTTCTCCCCGTGTCTGCATGGGTTTCCTCCAGGTGCTCTGGTTTCCTCCCACAGTCCAAAAGATGTGCTGATTAGTTGCATTAGCCATGCTAAATTTTCCCTCAGTGTATCCAAACAAATGCCAGGGTGTGACGTCTAGGGAATTTTCACAGTAACTTCATTGCAGTTTTAATGTAAGCCTACTTTAAACTTTAAGATCTTCCATTGAATCCCTGCAGTGCAGAAGGAGGTCATTCGGCCCATCGAGTCTGCATCACACCCAGGCCCTATCCCTGTAACCCCGCATGTTTACCCTGCTAACGCTCCTGACACCAGAGTCAATCTTAGCATGGCCAATCAACCTAACCAGCACATCTTTGGACTATTTGTACATCTTGTCTTCAGCTAGTGCTCACCTTGTTAATAGGAGTACCTGGTACGGATCAAATGATGTTTAATTTCACCCTTTCTGACCTGCCGTGTTGAGATAAATAGGAAATACTTCAATTCTTGCCCTGACAGAACAGAAGGATTGGAATCTCTAACTTTTTCTTACAAATTGAAGTGTTAAAGCTCTAGGTCCCTGAATCAACTGAAATTTTGAAAATCTGGACACAGTATTGAGGAAAATGCTGAATTTTCTATTTGTGCAGGTTTCCTCTTGCTCGTTCCCCCGGACGCTCAGTTGAGTTTATTTGCAAGTCCAATGAGTTGGATCAGATTTCTGATTGGTTTCATTTGAGGACAAGGACACAGGATGCAATTTAATCCAGTTATTGTCAGACAGGCAAGCTTTAGAGCTGCCAGTGCTGCTATGATTGAGCAGTGAGTGGGCAAGGTAACAGTTGTGTCTAGTGAAGCCATAGTTAGCTTTGTGAAGATCCTTGGTTTCTAGGGTCCTGCAAGTAAAATGATAATTGTCCTTGGCTGATAAAATAAGTGAGTTATCCCCTGGTTAGAGAGTTAATTACTTATTCAGGGTTTTATGTTTTTAAATGATCATGTTTTCATTTAGAATAAAGAAATCAGTACTATAACTTTTAGGAAAGAAATGTTAATTGTAGGAATTAGATGTGGGATACGTTTGAGAGTTCTAGTACCCATGATCCCTGCCAAATCACATACCCACAACAAGGCAAGAATGATTTGGGGAGATCCTCATGAGATGACTCTTACTTTAACTCTATGAAGCTGATTGTGCACACCAGTTCACTTGGGATCTCAATTCAACAGCCGTGCAAAACAGTGAGAGGTCCCCATTAGCTTCAGCTGTTGTGGGGTGGAACATCACTCCTTCAATGGGTGTAAAGTCTGGGAATTGTGGAAGAGGCAGAAGATCCTAACAGGTTAGTAGGACAGTGGCTCAAAATGGAGGCCAACAAGGCATATGGCATTGTCAAGATGCTCAGAAAAGTAGTGCAGCCAGTCACCTTTGAAGATTCTGGCACCTTATATGGAATAAGACCCATAGTTAGTCATGCAACGTCAGAGTCGAAGAATAGCAGATACAGAAGAGGTTGGTCCCCTGTAATCAATTCTGTTGTAAATAGTGACAGGGGAAAAAGAAGCCTTTGTCCAATGAAATAACCAGCAGATTTATGGCAAAGTTTACCTAAACTCTCAAGTGATTAGCTTCTGCATTCAGTGGGAGAGGTAACTCCTTGAAAATTGGAACATGGAGTATAAGGACTTTATATCAAGCAGGAGAACTTGTCTATTCATTAGCTGTATGTGATAATCATGTAGTGACTTACTAGCACTTGCAGAAGTAAGTTGGCTAGAATCTGGTTAGGTGGAAAAGAATTATGTGCTTTACTTAAGAGTTGAAAAACATAGAAATGGAGTAGGCAACCTAATAAATGATTTGAGGAATCAGAACAAGAAATAGAAAACAAATGGGAAAAGTGCGCGAGTATATAACACACTGCAAAGAAAATATTACCAAAATGGAAGAGACCAGGAGTGCATGACAGATGAGATAGTATTGATGACGATAGAGAGTGGAAAGAAAAGAATCATCCTGAGTGTGATGAAATTGAAAAGAAAGCAAAGAATTGCATGCAAGCAAACTAAAGAGAAATGGGAAAATGAGATTTGGGGTGGGGGAAAAAAATCACTAAATGAGAGTTATGCACCAGAAGGTGCCATTTTTGACAAGTAGTGAGTCCATAACAGACAAAGCTGGTAAGGTATTTTTAAAAGGAATGCAGTAGCTATCTGATGGCCAGTATGTATAAGTGAATTGTATAATGATTGAAATCAAGCTTGTCCTCAAGATATAGAGGCAACTGATAGACCAAATGTTACTATCAGATGTAAGGAATACTTCAGAATTGATGAACATAGAACACTACAGCACAAACAGGCCCTTCGGCCCACGAGTTGCGCCGATCACATCAACACCTATCAATCCATCGACCTATCTAAAACCCCCAATCCCACTAAATCCCATATACTCATCCAGAAGTCTTTTAAAAGACCCCAGTGAGTTCGCCTCCACCACCACTGATGGCAGCCAATTCCATTCACTCACCACCCTCTAAGTGAAAACTTACCCCTAACATCACTTCTGTACTTGCCTCCCCGCACCTTAAATCTGTGTCCTCTCGTAGTGACCATTTCAATCCGGGGAAATAGCCTCTGAGAATCCACCCTATCCATTCCTCTCAACATTTTATATACTTCTATCAGGTCGCCTCTCAACCTTCGTCTCTCCAGGGAGAAGAGTCCCAGCTCCCTCAACCTATCTTCATAAGGCATGCCTCCCAGTCCAGGCAACATCCTTGTAAATCTCCTCTGTACAGGAAAATCAGAACAGGAAAATCTCCAAGCATAGATGAAGTAACAGTAAGAAGTCTCATAACACCAGGTGATGAAGGAGCAGCACTATGAAAGCTTGTGATTCCAAGTGAACCTGTTGGACTTTAACCTGGTGTTGTGATTTCTTACTGTGCCCACCCCAGTCCACATCTCTACATTATAGATGAAGTAACAACAGAACATCTAAAAGCCCTCGCAGGAACAGAATTAGAATTAATAATAGAAGTTTGTGATTAAAAATATACAAAGGACACATTCCAAGTGGCTTGAGAAAGTCATTATTTGTTAAGTTACCCAAAAAAAACATAAAGCACTGGAATGAAACCAATTTAGAACTACAAGTCTAATGAATCCAATCACTAAAATGCTCTTGAAAATTATAATAAGAACATAAGCACATAAGAACTATGTGCAGGAGTAAGCCATCTGGCACATCAAGCCTGCTGCGCCATTCAGTAAGATCCTGGATGATCTTTTTGTGGGCTCAGCTCCACTTAACTCGCCCACTCACCATAACCCTTAATTCCCTTACTGTTAAAAAAATGATCTATCCTTGCCTTAAAAACGTTCAATGAGGGAGCCTCAACTGCTTCACTGGGCAGGGAATTCCGCAGATTCACAACCCTTTGTGTGAAGAAGTTCCTCCTAAACTCGGACCGAAATCTGCTTCCATTTATTTTGAGGCTGTGCCCCTAGTTCTAGTTTCACCTGCCAGTGGAAACAACTTCCCTGCTTCTATCTTATATATTCCCTTCATAATCTTATATGTTTCGATAAGATTTCCCCTCATTCTTCTGAATTCCAATGAGTATAGCCCCAGTCTATTCAGTCTCTCCTCATAAGCCACCCTCTCAACTCCAGAATCAATCTAGTGAATCTCCTCTGCCCCCCTTTCAGTGCCAGTATATCCTTTCTGAAGTAAGAGACCAAAAATGTACACAGTACTCCAGGTGTGGCCTCACCAGCACCTTATACAGCTGCAACATAACCTTGCTGTTTTTAAACTCCATCAATCTAGCAATGAAGGACAAAATTCCATTTGCCTTCTTAATTACCTGCTACACCTGCAAACCAACTCCTTGAGATTCCTGCTCAAGGACACCCAGGTCCCTCTGCACAGCAGTCTGCTGCAGTCTTTTTACCATTTAAATAACAGTCCGTTTTGCTGTTATTCCTACCAAAATGGGTGACCTCACGTTAGAACATAGAACATTACAGCGCAGAACAGGCCCTTCGGCCCACGATGTTGCGCCGACCAGTTACAAAACAATGACCCACTAGCCTAAACCAATCCCTTTTCGTCCATAAACCTATCCACAGATCTCTTAAACGCCCCCAAACTAGGCGCATTTACAACTGCAGCTGGCAGGGCATTCCAGTCCCTCACCACCCTCTGGGTAAAGAACCTACCCCTGACATCAGTCCTATAACTACCCCCCCTTAATTTAAAGTCGTGCTCCCTCGTGCTAGCTTTCTCCAACTTAGGAAAAAGGCTATCACTATCTACCCTGTCTAAACCTCGAATCATCTTATATGTTTCAATAAGGTCCCCTCTTAGCCGCCTTCTTTCCAGCGAAAACAACCCCAAATCTCTCAGTCTCTCCTCATAGGATCTCCCCTCCATACCAGGCAACATCCTGGTAAATCTCCTCTGCACCCTCTCCAAAGCCTCCACATCCTTCCTGTAATGTGAGGACCAGAACTGCACACAAAACTCCAAGTGCGGCCGCACCAGAGTTGTGTACAGTTGCATCATGAAGTTGCGACTCCTAAATTCAATCCCCCTACCAATAAACGCCAACTCACCGTATGCCTTCTTAACAACCTTATCTACTTGATTCCCAACTTTCAGGGATCTATGTACACATACACCTAGATCCCTCTGCTCCTCCACACTATTCAAAGTCCTCCCGTTAGCCCTATACTCAACACATCTGTTATTCCTACCGAAATGAATTACCTCACACTTCTCCACATTAAACTCCATCCGCCACCTCACAGCCCAGCTCTGCAACCTTTCTAAGTCACCCTGCAAACTATGACACCCTTCCTCACAATCTACCACACCTCCGACTTTGGTGTCATCAGCAAACTTACTAATCCACCCAACTATACCCTCATCCAGATCATTAATAAAACTTACAAACAGCAGTGGCCCCAAAACAGATCCCTGAGGCACACCACTCGTAACCGAACTCCATGACGAATATTTACCATCAACCACCACCCTCTGTCTCCTATCTGCTAGCCAATTCCTGATTCAATTACCTAGATCACCCCCAATCCCATACATCTGCATTTTCTGCAGAAGCCTACCATGGTTAACCTTATCAAACGCCTTGCTAAAATCCATATACACCACATCAACTGCCTTACCCCTATCCACATCTTTGGTCACTTTCACAAAGAACTCGATAAGGTTAGTAAGGCACGACCTACCTGCTACAAAACCATGCTGACTGTCTCTAATCAACTCATTACTCTCCAAATAACTATAAATCCTGTCTCTAATAATCCTTTCCAAAACCTTACCCACCACAGAAGTAAGACTCACCGGTCTATAATTCCCAGGGAAGTCTCTTCTCCCCTTCTTAAACAATGGGACAACATTTGCTGTCCTCCAATCTTCCGGTACTATACCAGAGACCAACGACAACCTGAAGATCAGAGCCAGAGGCTTTGCAATCACCTCTCTTGCCTCCCAAAGAATCCTAGGGTAAATCCCATCCGGACCAGGGGACTTATCTATTTTCAAACCCTCTAAAATATCCAGCACATCCCCCGTATGAACTGCAATACTATCTATTTTACATCCCTGCACCCCAGTGTCCTCCTCAGCTACATTTATGTCCCCTTGCGTGAACACCAAAGAGAAATATTGGTTCAACGCCTCTCCAATCTCCTCCGGTTCCACACACAACTTCCCTCCACTGTCTGTAACTGGCCCTAATCTTGCCCTAACCAACCTTCTGTTCTTGACATACCTGTAAAACGCCTTAGGGTTCTCCTTAATCCTATCAGCCAAAGTCATCTCATGTCCTCTTTTAGCCCTTCTTAACTCCCTCCTAGCCAATCTAAAACTTTCTAATGCACAACCTGAGCCGTCAAGCCTCATCCGAACATAAGCCTCCTTTTTCTTCCTAACCAACAAATCAACTTTTTTAGTGCACCACGGTTCCCTGGGCCTACCAAATCCTCCTTGCCTGATAGGGATATACCTATCACAGACCTGCAATAGCTGCTCATTGAAAAATCTCCACATCTCAGATGTTCCCAGTCCCTGTAATCTCCTAATCCAACCAATGCTTCCTAATTCTCTCCTAATAGCCTCATAATTACCCTTCCCCCAGCTGAAACTACTGACCCGAGGTTCATGCCTATCCCCTTCCATCACTAAGGTGAACGTAATCGAATTGTGGTCACTATCCCCAAAATGCACACCAACTTCCAAGTCTAGCACCTGGTCTGGCTCATTACCCAGCACCAAATCCAATATAGCCTCACCTCTAGTCGGCCTATCTACATACTGAGTCAGAAAACTCAGTATGTAGTTGACCAACATTGTACTCCATCTGCCAGACCCTCGCCCACTAACTTAGACTATCTGTATCTCTTTGCAGACTTTCAGCGTCCTCTGCACACTTTGTTCTGCCACCAAACTTAGTGTTGAATTTTGACACACTACACTTGGTCTCCAATTCCAAATCATCTATGTAAATCATAAATAATTGCAGTTCCAACACTGTCAAGGGCAGGTCGTGCCTTACGAGCCTAGTTGAGTTCTTCAATAATGTGACTGAACACATTGACGAAGGAAGTGCCGTGGACGTAGTGTACATGGACTTCAGCAAGACGTTTGATAAGGTCCCCCATGCAAGACTTCTTGAGAAGGTGAGAGGGCATGGGATCCAAGGGCCTTTGGCCTTATGGATCCAGAACTGGCTTGCCTGCAGAAGGCAGAGAGTGGTTGTGGATGGGTCTTTTTCGGAATGGAGGTCAGTCACCAGTGGGGTGCCCCAGGGATCTGTTCTGGGACCCTTGCTGTTTGTCATTTTCATAAATGACCTGGATGAGGAAGTGGAGGGATGGGTTAGCATGTTCGCTGATGACACGAAGGTCGGTGGTGTTGTGGATGGTCTGGAAGGATGTCAAAAGTTGCAGCAGGACATAGATAGGATGCAGGAATGGGCGGAGAAGTGGCAGATGGACTTCAACACGGATAAATGTGTAGTCGTCCATTTCGGCAGAACCAACGGGATGAACGAGTACACTATCAAGGGCAGGAGTCTTAGTAGCGTTGAAGAGCAGAAGGATCTCGGGGTCCGGGTCCACAGGACTCTTAAATCAGCCTCGCAGGTGGAGGAGGTGGTCAAGAAGGCGTATGGTGTACTGGCCTTCATTAATCGAGGGATTGAGTTTAGGAGTCGGGAGGTAATGCTGCAACTTTACAGGACCCTTGTCAGGCCTCATTTGAAGTACTGTGCGCAGTTCTGGTCGCCTCACTATAGGAAAGACGTAGAAGCTATTGAAAGGGTGCAGAGGAGATTTACAAGGATGTTGCCTGGACTGGGAGGCATGCCTTATGAAGATAGGTTGAGGGAGCTGGGACTCTTTTCCCTTGAGAGGCGACCTGATAGAGGTTTATAAAATGTTGAGAGGAATAGATAGGGTGGACTCTCAGAGGCTATTTCCCCGGGTTGAAATGGTCGCTACGAGAGGACACAGATTTAAGGTGCGGGGAGGGAAGTACAGAGGTGATGTTAGGGGTAAGTTTTTCACTCAGAGGGTGGTGAGTGAATGGAATCGGCTGCCGTCATCGGTGGTGGAGGCGAACTCGCTGGGGTCTTTTAAAAGACTTCTGGATGAGTATATGGGGTTTAATGGGATTGGGGGTTATAGATAGGTCTATAGATTGGTGGGGTTGATGTGATCGGCGCAACTCGAGGGCCGAAGGGCCTGTTTGTTCTGTAATGTTCTATGTTCTATGTTCTATGTTTATCCCTGAGGCACACCACGAGTCACTGATTGCCAAACAGAAAAACACCCATTTACCTCCACCCTTTGCTTTCTGTTAGTTAACCAATCCTGTATCCATGCTAATACATTACCCATAACATTGTGTATCTTTATCTTATGTAGCAGTCTCTGGTGCAGCACCTTGTCAAATGCCTTCTGGAAATCCAGATACCCCACATCCACAGATTCCCCTTGGCACACTGCAAATGTAATGTTCTCAAAGAATTCCACTAAATTAGTCAAACATGACCTGCCCTTCATGAACCCATGCTGCATCTTACCAATGAGACGATTTCTATCCAGATATCTCGCTATTTCTTCCTTGATGATAGATTCAAGCATTTTCCCTACTACAGAAATTAAGCTAACCGGCCTATTGTCTACCTCCTTTTCTAAACGGTGGCGTCACATTTGCTATTTTCCAATCTGCGGGAACCACCCCAGAGTCCAGAGAATTTTGGTAAATTACCAATAGTGCCCTTGTTATTTCCCCCGCCACCTCTTTTAGAACCCTAGGATGCATTCCATCAGGACCAGGAGACTTATCTACCTTTAGCCCCATTAACTTATCCAACACTACCTCTTTCATGATAATAGTTTCTAGGTTCTCACTTGCCATAGCCTTCCTGTCATTAATTTTTGGCATGTTATTTGTGTCTTCCACTGTGAAGACTGACGCACAATACCTGGTCAATGCCTCAGCCATTTTCTCATTATTACATTTCCCTTTTTGTCCTCTAAAGGACCAATGTTTACTTTGGCCACTCTTTCCCATAATAATAATGAAATATAATAGAACATTTGAAGCAGAAATTGGTGAAATGCAGTGTGGATTTAGACCTGGAATAGGAATGGGAAAGGAAATATTTAACCTAGGAACAATCTTTGATAAATATCTACAAGCAAATAACATTTACACTTGCATCCTAAATTATGAAAAGTTTACGTGTTTCGTCGACAAACTGCTGAAATCCGTGTAAAGATGTGAGATTTATTCAGATTCTAGATTGGAATTAAATAGGGAGCAGCAGACTTTTTTATTCATTTGTGAAACGTGGCTGTCACTGGCTGGCCAGCATTTATTGCCTATCCCTAGTTTCCCTTCAGAAGGTGCTGGTGAGCTCGCCTTGAATTGCTGTTCTGTGGGTTGACCCATAATAGGGGGAAAATTCCAGGATTCTGACCCAGCAACTGCGAAGGAACGGTGATGTATTTCCAAGTTAGGATGGTGAGTTACTTAAAGAGGAACTTGCAGGTAATGGTGTTCCCATGTATCTGCTGCCCATGTTCTTCTAGGTGGAAATGGTTGTGGGTTTGGAAAGTGTTGTTTAAAGACCTTTGGTGAATTTCTGCTGTGCATCTTGTAGATGGTACACACTGCTGCTACTGAACATTGATGGTGGAGGGAGTGGATGTGGTGCCAATCAAGTGGGCTGCTTTGTCCTGGATGCTGTCAAGCTTCTTGAGTATTGTTGGAGCTGCACCCATCCAGGCAAGTGGGGAGTATTCCATCACACTTCTGACTTGTGCTTTGTAGATGGTGGATAGGCTTTGGGGAGTTGAGAAGTGAGTTACTCGCCGCAGTATTCCTAGCCTCTGACCTGCTCTTGTAGCCACTGTGTTTATGTGGTGAGTCCAGTTGAGTTTCTCGTCAGTGGTAATCCCAAAGATGTTGACAGTAGGGGATCCAGTGATGGCAACACCATTGAATGTCAAGGGGTGGTGGTATACTGTGTTATTGGTGATGGTCATTGTCTGGCATTTATGTGGCACGAATGTTACTTGCCACTTGTCAACCCAAGCCTGGATATTGTCCAGATCTTGTTGCATTTGAACATGGACTGCTTCAGTATCTGAGGTGTTGCGAAAAGCGCTGAACATTGTGCAGTCATTGGCAAACCATTTCAGCAGCACCATTTCTGACATTATGACGGAGGGAATAGTAAGATGTCTTAAAGCACCAGGCTAAAATCCAACAGGTTTATTTGGAATCGGAGGGAAGATTGTTGATGAAGCAGCTGAAGATGGTTGCACCTAGGACCCTGAGGGACTTCTACAGTGCACCCTGAGGGACTTCTACAGTGATGTCCTGGAGCTGAGATGACTGACCCTCCACAACCATCTTCCTATGTGCCAGGTGTGACTCTAACCAGCAGAGTATTTGCCCCTTGATACCATTGATTCCAGTTATGCTAGGTCTCCTTAATGCCACGTGCAGTCATGTGCGGCCTTGATACCAGGGCAGTATCTCTTCCCTTGCCTGTGGAATTCAGCTCTTCTGTCCATGTTTGAACCAAAGCTTAAGGTCAGGAGCTGAATGACCCTGGTAAAACCTAAACTGAACGTAACTGAGCAGGTGCTGCTTGATAGCATATCACTTTATTGATGATCAAGAGTAGCCTGGGCAGTAATTGACTGGGTTGGATTTGTCCTGCTTTTTGTGTACAAGACATTCCTGGGCAATTCTCAACATTGTGGGATAGATGCCAATGTTATAATTGTACTGGAATAACTTGGTTAGGGGAGCGGAAGTTCTGGAGCACAAGTCTTCAGTACTATTATTCAGGTCCATTTCCTTTGCAGTATCCAGTGCCTCCAACCATTTCTTAATATCACATGAAGAATATCAAATTGGGTGGATACTGGCAACTGAGATGCTGGCGACCACTGGAGGAGGCTGAGATTGGCACTTGGCACTTCTGGCTGAAGATTAATGCAAGTGGTTTAGCCTTAGCTTTTGCACTAATGTGCTGGGCTTCTCCATCATTTAGGATGGGGATATTTATAGAACCATAGAAAATTACAGCTCAGAAACTTTTGGCCCTCCTTCTCTGTGCCGAACCATTTTTGGCCTCATCCCACTGACCTGCACTTGGACCATATCCCTCCACACCCCTCTCATCCATGAACCTGTCCAAGTTTTTCTTGAATGTTAAAAGTGACCCCGCATTTACCACTTCATCCAACAGCTCATTCCAAACTCCCACCACTCTCTGCGTGAAGAATCCTCCACCCCCCCCAGTATTCCCTTTAAACTTTTCTCCTTTCACCCTTAACCCATGCCCTCTGGTTTTTTTCTCCCCTACCCTCAGTGGAAAAAGCCTGCTTGCATTCGCTGTATCTGTACCCATCAAAATCTTGTACACCTCTATCAAATGTCCCCTCATTCTTCTACGCTTCAGGGAATGAAGTCCTAATATAATCAATCTCTCTCTGTAACTCGGCTTCTCAATAAACCCTCCTCTTCCAGTGAGTTGCTTAATTGTCCACCACCATTCATGACTGGATGTGGCAGGACTGCAGAGCTTGAATCTGACCAGTTGGTTGTGGGATTGCTTAGCTCTGTCTATCACTTGCTATTTTTGCTGTTTGGCATAGAACATTACAGCACAAACAGGCCCTTCGGCCCTCGAGTTGCGCCGATCACATCAACCCCACCAATCTATAGACCTATCTATAACCCCCAATCCCATTAAACCCCATATACTCATCCAGAAGTCTTTGAAAAGACCCCAGCGAGTTCGCCTCCACCACCGATGACGGCAGCCAATTCCATTCATTCACCATCCTCTGAGTGAAAAACTTACCCCTAACATCACCTCTGTACTTCCCTCCCCGCACCTTAAATCTGTGTCCTCTCGTAGCGACCATTTCAACCCGGGGAAATAGCCTCTGAGAGTCCACCCTATTCCTCTCAACATTTTATAAACTTCTATCAGGTCGCCTCTCAACCTTCGCCTCTCTAGGGAAAAGAGTCCCAGCTCCCTCAACCTATCTTCATAAGGCATGCCTCCCAGTCCAGGCAACATCCTTGTAAATCTCCTCTGCACCCTTTCAATAGCTTCTACGTCTTTCCTATAGTGAGGCGACCAGAACTGCGCACAATACTCCAAATGAGGCCTGACAAGGGTCCTGTAAAGTTGCAGCATTACCTCCCGACTCCTAAACTCAATCCCTCGATTAATGAAGGCCAGTACACCATACGCCTTCTTGACCACCTCCTCCACCTGCGAGGCTGATTTAAGAGTCCTGTGGACCCGGACCCCGAGATCCTTCTGCTCTTCAACGCTACTAAGACTCCTGCCCTTGACAGTGTAACTCCTGCCCTTGATAGTGTAACCAAATAGAAAAGCTACCAAATAGAAGTAGTTCTATTTGGTAGCTTCACTAGATTGGGTTTTTGATGAGAGAGGGGATTAAGGGTTATGGGGAGAGGGCGGGAATGTGGAGCTGAGCCAAGACAGATCATCCATGATCTTATTGAATGGCGGGGCAGGGTCGAAGGGCTAGTTGGCCTACTCCTGCTCCTATTTCTTATGTTCTTATGACACCTCATTTTTAGGTATGCTTGGTGCAGCTCCTGCACTCTCCATTGAACCAGGGTTAATCCCCTAGCTTGATGTGTTCTCAGCTTTTAATTTAAACACCTTTCAAGCATTCCAGTTTAATGGGACAAACAAGAATAGCAATTCAATTATTTAACACTTCTGATACCAACTCAAATGTGAACAGTTGCAGCTCATTAACTCTACTGAACATCAACTTTCAACTGAACTTTAACTCTTAAACTACATATTAACTGCAACTGAACATCAACTTTAACTATTTCACTGACTATAGATAGTACTGAGTTTAGGAAAACCTTGGCCAAGAAATATGCTCGATGTAGAATCTATTTTCTTCATTTCTGAAGCATCTTTCAGGGTACAGGTCTGCTTACGATGGTTGGTCTCTTCCAAGTTATTGCTGGCAAATAAAAGCTGCACTTGTTTTTTTATCCATAGTCCTCTGCTCACTTCTGGAAGATGCTCTGTCATCCAGCCAACCGTGTAACCAGAAATGGATCACATGGCTTGAACTTGCAAACATTATGCATAGTGCAAATTACATGCTCCACACATAAAAGTAATAAATCAAAGCCATGATGTCTGGGTCAAATGTAAACAACTTTCCTTATTCAGCCAACACAAAAGCTTCAGATCACAGCTCCCAGACCAGAGCAACCTTATGACTTGTATCTGGTTTTAATTATAAGTTGACAAAAAATCCCAGCGTGCTTAGCTCTCAGCCAGAATAGCCATTTTAAAGTCACTATTGCCATTATTGTTAAGTTATTGTTGTAGCTGTTCTTTCTCCGTCCATTGTTAGTAATAGTTGAGTGGGGTATGTGCCAGGCCATGAGGTTACAGATTGTCCTGGAGCATGGTTCCGCTGCTGTTGATGGCCCACAGTGCCTCATGGATGCCCAGCCTTGAGTCACTAGATTGGTTCGAAGTCTGTCCTATTTAGCACGATGACAGTGCCACACAACATGATGAAGGTTATTCTCAATGTGAAGGTGGGACTTCATTTCCACGAGGGCTATGCGGTGATCACTCTTACTGATATTGTCATGGATAGATGCACCTGTGTATTAGCAGATTGGTGAGGATGAGGTCAAGTATGTTTTTTCTTCTTGGTTCCTTCATCACCTGCTGTAGACCCGGTCTAGCCTTTATCCTTTAGAACCCGAACAGCTCAGTCAGTAGTGCTGTTGCCCAACCACTCTTGGTGATGGACATTGAAATCCCCCATTCAGAGTACACTTTTCACCCTTGCCATCCTCAGTGCAACCTCCAAGTGTTGTTCAACTGATTCATCAGCTGAGGGAGGACAGTACATGGTAACCATAAAAGGTTTCCTTACCCATATTTAAGCTGAAGCTATGAGACTAGAATTAGACTTGTTTCAAGTGAAGAGAGGAGCACGACAAGACTTGCCAAAATCTTTCAAGCTGTATGCAGAATAAATGTTCAAGGAATTAGATGTACTTCTGTGAAAATTGGAGGCAAAGTTGAAAATCATTGACAATTTTAATTCATATCATGAATACCTTAGTAAATGGATGAGAGTCAGAGTGCAGAACACAGCAACACTGGAAACAGGAGAAATGAGGAGGCAAACTAAGTAGGAGTTAGATTCTTGTTAAATTTGGGTTTTAGAAGTCTGCAGATTGCTGGAGGATGACAGGCGATGAGGAAAACTAGTTTTGATGTGTTCTGTAACAGGCAATCTTGAAACATGCAGGAAAGGAATATTGTTAAACTAAGGGCATTTGGATTTTGGAAGGAGCTTGTTGATGACACAGTGCTACTCAGAATCAGAAGATGCTTTGCAGGATATCACCGGTCAAGGGAAATCTCGAAGTTTAGAAGATGGATTGAGTATGACAGACAAAAACAATAGTAGAAGGAATACATGAGAAGAAACTTGATGATGTCACGTTGAAACAAATAAATAAGTTTGTCTATTCAGGGTAACAACAGAAGGTGACAGATATGATACCAAAGTCAGACAAAGGATAGAGATTCCAGATGTAATTTTGTGAAGATGAAGGAGGTGTTAACGACAAGAAAAGTCAAACTAGGAAAATTCTCATTAAGATGTTGCATTCTATCCACTTTCCTGTCTACTTCAGAAACTTGGACAAGCCAGATCTGAAATGTGGGTGATATGATGTTCACTTAAAATTCCATAGAGACACTATCAGCCAAATGCAGAGCTGCTTGAAACTGCAACAGCAAAAAGAACTCTTGAAAAGTCAGTACTTCAGCCGTTTGATCAGAGTTGAAAAGCTAGAGATCTCTTCGAGACGGGAATGCGGAGGCAGAAGGAAGAGGATTACATACCTTCATGGGACATTGGCATCGTGGGCTGGCCAGCATTTATTGTCCATCCCTAGTTGCCCTTGAACTGAATGGCTTGCCAGGCAATTTTAAAGGGCAGTTGAGAGTCAACCACATTGCTGTGGGTCTAAAGTCACATGTAGGCCAGACCAGGTAAGGACAGCAGATTTCCTTCCCTAAAGGACATTAGTGAACCAAATGGATTTTTCTGATAATCAACAATGGTTTTATGATCATCAATAGATTCTTTATTCCAGATTTTTTTTATTGAACAGAAATTCCACCATCTGCCATGGCAGGATTCGACTTGGGTCCCCAGTACATTAGCTGAGTTTCTGGAGTAATAGTCTAGCGATAATACCACTAGGCCATCGCCTCCCCTATGTATAGTTCGATGACAGGTCGCCATCGCCTCCCCTATGTATAGTTCGATGACAGGTCGCAGAGCAGTTACAGGTGAGCCACAATGAATGAGAGGATGGTGCAAGACAGGCGAACATTATTTACTATGATAACAGATTTCTTGATAGGAGTAGCTATAAGAGGCAGCAGCAGATATGACACAGGTGTGGCTACACCAGCAAGCAGCCCTCTGGTCTAGAATATGTAGCCAGGTCCTTAATCGCCCTTCACGTCAGTTTGACCAGTCATCAACACTTTTGTGGGGGTGGGAATCCCTTCCCTCCTCCTGATGACCGTGCTACAAGCAGGGCATCACCAGGTCAGGCAGCCTTCATGAACATCGATGTGATTCCTGCTCCGCCTGCATGGTGGCCTACGTGGGGCCATGTTCGTTCAGCTCTGAGACCTGCAGGAGCTTGAGAAAGCAGAGGGGTCCACGTGGGCCAGCAGCCTTCTACTGCAAGAAGTTTGGCAATCACTTTCATTTGGCTGTCAACCAACAACACGCGCAAAACACACAGCAAAAACCCATAGGATACAAGTCATGTGGCAAACTGTTCCCTGTTACTAAGCCAGTTTTTGATCCAAAGAGTAATGGTCGATGGATGCCCTTTTGAATGGAAAGTTGTGTTAAGTGGTGTTCCACAGGGCTCGGTGTTGGGACCCTTGCTGTTTGTTTATACATCGTTGATTTGGACTTGACTGTTTTGCAGTCAACACAAAGATTGGCCAAGTACCGGATAGTGTGGAGGATAACTATGGGCTGGTATTTTACCTCGCCTGGGCAAGGCTTGTAAAATCCCACCCGAGGCCAACGGGGAATTCTATTCTGCGGGCCGGTATTCCGGCCATAATCCCCAAATCTATATAGATATGTTGGTGGAGTGGGCGGTAAAGTGGCAGATAGATTTTAATGCAGCAAAGTGTGAGGTCATGCATTTAGGGAGGTCAAAGACAAAAGGGAATAGATAACAAATTGAAATATACAAAAGCGGGGAGGGTGGTGGTAGATGAATTGAGAGATCTTGGCATGCAAGTCCCTAAAGGCAGCAGTTCAAATAGACAAGATTTTAAAGAAGGCAGATGGAATGCTCTCCTCCATTGGCAGAGTAGAGAATATAAAAGTGAGGATATAATGTTGGGATTGTATAAAACAGTGGTGAGGCCACAACTGGAATATTGGTCACCATGTTACAAGAAGGATTTAATTGCTCTGGAGAGAGTGCAGAGGAAGTTTACAAGAACGTTGCCAGGGCTGGAAAAGTGTAGCTGTGAGGGGAAATTGGATAGATTGAGGTTATTTTCCTTGGAACAAAGAAGGCTGAGGGGTGATTTGATTGAGGTGTACAGAATTACAAGAAGAGAAAGTGGACAGGATAAAATTGTTTCCCATGGTGGAGAATTCTAGAACCAGGGACATAAATTCAAGACAAGTGGCAATAGGTGTAGGGGGGACATGAGGAAGAAGTTTTTTTTAACCAGAGAGTGGTGGGTGTCTGGAATTCGCTGCTTGAGTTACTGGTAGAGGCAGAGACCCTAAACTCTTTTTAAGAAGTATCTGCATCTTAAGTGCTGTAAGTTACAGGGCTATGGGCCGGGAGCAGGAAGGTGGGATTAGAAAGGGCACCTGGTTATCCTCGGACTGGCACATACAAGATGGGACAAATAGTCTCCTTTTGTGCTATAATTTTTCTATACTTCTATAATCACCCAGGTCAGGGAACGATGAGTTTCGGGTTTGCGAGCTGATGTGCTTCAGAAATACCCAAGACCCAATTCCTCTCCACTTACCTTTGTAGAGTCTGCATGCTGACAAAAGTTCAAAACTGTCTTCAAGATCACCATATAGGAGCACATGCAAATATTCTGCTGTATCTGTTACTCTCTTTTAAAATCAAAGTGCTCTTAGTTTAACAACATTCCTTTCACACAGTTTTCAAGTCTGCTTGTTACAGAACACGTCAAAACTAGTTTTCCTCATCGCCTGTCATTCTCCAGCAATCTGCAGACTTCCAAAACCCAAATTTAACAAGAACTTAATTCCTACTTAGTTTGCCACCTCATCTCTCCCGTTTCAGTGTTGCTGTGTTCTGCACTCTGACTCTCACCCATTTACTGAAGTATCCACAATATGAATCAAAATTGTTAATGATTTCCAAGTTTCTTTTTGTGCCCTGCCTCTGAGCAGCGCGACCCTGTCCCTGAGTGTTTACATGACTGGTCTGGAAAAGATCATGGATGTTTATCTTTTCGCTTTATTTGACAGAACAATGGAGCAATGCTTCCACATGTGTGACCGAATCGTTATCTACTTCTTTATTGCATCTTCTTACGCACCATGGTGAGTATCTTGGGAGACAGCATAGAAATGACTGGTCAGTGAAAAACACAGAGCAGTTGGTACTTATCGCAATCCATCCTGATGGAGCTGGATGAGTTCTGCAGTCCATGGGTTCTTGTGGAATGGTTGAGGCAACTTTCTGGCAATGACTATTACTTTATTGGAAATAATTGTGATTTAAAAACATGCTAGACTAAACACTTCATTAACCGTGCCAGATACCTTGTGGCAAATGTTAGTGCTGGAATCAAAAGGTACCTAACTGCAACACTCAAATTCATCTGAATTTTATTCCTGACTTTGAGCCCTCTGTGTTGTCAGTGTGTCAGAAACTATCTGGTATGGCTCATTTTCCTGTTTATGTTGAGTTAGTCAAGTGGCTGTTATGTTCTTTTTTAATCTGGATTTTAGATCCAGTTCCTGAAAGTTTTCCTGCCTCTCTTCCCATTGAGGACAGGAATAGAACATAGAACACTACAGCACAAACAGGCCCTTCGGCCCACGAGTTGCGCCGATCACATCAACACCTACCAATCTATAGACCTATCTATAACCCTCAATCTCATTAAACACCATATACTCATCCAGAAGTCTTTTAAAAGACCCCAGCGAGTTCGCCTCCACCACCACTGACGGCAGCCGATTCCATTCACTCACCACCCTCTGAGTGAAAAACTTACCCCTAACATCACTTCTGAACTTCCCTCCCTGTACCTTAAATCTGTGTCCTCTCGTAGCAACCATTTCAACCTGGGGAAATAGCCTCTGAGAGTCCACCCTATCTATTCCTCTCAACATTTTGTAAACTTCTATCAGGTCGCCTCTCAACCTTCGTCTCTCCAGGGAAAAGAGTCCCAGCTCCCTCAACCTAACTTCATAAGGCATGCCTCCCAGTCCAGGCAACATCCTTGTAAATCTCCTCTGCACCCTCTCAATAGCTTCTACATCTTTCCTATAGTGAGGCGACCAGAACTGCGCACAATACTCTAAATGAGGCCTGACAAAGGTCTTATAAAGTTGCAGTATTACCTCCCGACTCCTAAACTCAATCCCTTGATTAATGAAGGCCAGTACACCATACGCCTTCTTGACCACCTCCTCCACCTGCGAGGCCGATTTAAGAGTCCTGTGGACCCGGACCCCTAGATCCTTCTGCTCTTCAACACTACTCAGACTTCTACCCTTGATAGTGTACTCGTTCATCCCGTTGGTTCTGCCAAAATGGACGACTACGCATTTATCCGCGTTGAAGTCCATCTGCCACTTCTCCGCCCAGTCCTGCATCCTATCTATGTCCTGCTGCAACTTTTGCCATCCTTCCAGACCATCCACAACACCACCGACCTTAGTGTCATCAGCGAACTTACTTACCCATCCCTCCACTTCCTCATCCAGGTCATTTATGAAAATGACAAACAACAAGGGTCCCAGAACAGATCCCTGGGGCACTCCACTGGTGACTGATCTCCATTCAGAAAAAGCCCCATCCACAACCACTCTCTGCCTTCTGCAGGCAAGCCAGTTCTGGATCCACAAGGCCAAAGGCTCTTGGATCCCATGCCCTCTCACCTTCTCAAGAAGTCTTGCATGGGGGACCTTATCAAACGCCTTGCTGAAGTCCATGCACACTACGTCCACGGCACTTCCTTCGTCAATGTGTTCAGTCACATTATCGAAGAACTCAACTAGGCTTGTAAGGCACGACCTGCCCTTGACAAATCCATGCTGACTATTCCTGATCATGTCAAACCTCTCCAAATGTTCGTAAATCTTGTCCCTCAGAAGCCTCTCCATCAGCTTACCAACCACTGAGGTCAGACTCACCGGTTGGTAATTTCCCGGGCTATCTCTGTTCCCTTTCTTGAAAATAGGAACTACATCTGCAATCCTCCGGAACCTCTCCCGTCTCCATTGACGACGCAAAGATCATCGCCAGGGGCTCCGCAATCTCTTCCCTCGCCTCCCACAGTATCCTGGGGTACATCCCATCTGGTCCAGGCGACTTATCTACCTTGATAGTTTTCAAAAGTTCCAACACATCCTCCTCCTTAATATTCACGTATTCAATCTTTTCCAAACGCTGCAAATCCATAACAAAATCTCCCGGATCAGCTTCCACTGTGAATACTGAGGCAAAGTACTCATTAAGCACCTCCGCCATTTCTTCTGGTTCCACACAGACCTTTCCCCCCTCACCTTTTATAGGTCCTATCCCTTCTCTTCTCATCCTTTTACCTTTCACATATTTATAGAAGGCCTTGGGATTCTCCTTAATCTTACCCGTCAAGGTCTTCTCATGACCCCTTCTGGCTCTCCTAATTTCCCTCTTAAGTTCCTTCCTACAGTCCTTATACTTCTCAAGATCTTTAACCTCTCCTAATTCCCTGAACCTCTTATACACCTTCCCTTTCCAATAGGCTTGGCTCTGATGGTCTCCACCAACAGTAAAGCTCATAGTTAAAGAACAGTCACAAGGATGAAGTACTGGAGGACAGTACCAGCAAACAACAGTAGAACCTCAGCAAGGGATAATGTTTTCTGGAAAGGAGGCACATCCTGAACCTCCACTTGCTGTGTGCTGTTTAACACATCCCTGTCTGAAAGCCTATTTAACACCTTTCTGTTGCAGGTTAAATCTCCGGGAGCTTGGGCCCTTGGCATCTCATATGCGTTGGTTTATTTGGATCATGGCAGCTGCCGGTACCATCTACGTCTTTTTATACCATGAACAGTAAGCAATTTTTCATGAAGCTTGAGTTCTTTCAGAATAAAGCCGCGTACTGGTTCAGTATCTTATCTGTCATTTTAAGCATTTCTTCCATCCAATGCCAGCACACTGTGGCTGCAGTGGACACCATCTGCAAGGTGTAAACACTCACCAAGGTTTCTTTGACAGCACCTCGAATCTGTGATCTTCATCAGCTTGAAGGTAAAGATAGCAGAAGCATGGGAAAATCATCATCCCAAATTTCCCCTCCAAGTCACTCCCATCGTTGGAAATGTATCACTGCTCCTTCATTGTTGCTGGGTCAAGATCCTGGAACTCTTTCCCTAACAGCACCATGGGTGGTGTATCTATGCCACATGAACTTAGGCAGCTCACAACCACTTTCTCAAGGGCAGTTAGGGATGGGCAATAGCCTAGCCAGTGATGCCACACGGCAAGAATAATTATTTAACCAAATACTCCTCTATATCTTTGTTTAAAAGGACATCAGTAATTAGCTGAGAGCAAAACCCAAAGTTTAATTGAAGTATATTTTATTTAAACATTTGTGTTTTCTTTGCACAGGTATAAGATTATTGAGCTGCTATTTTATTTGACAATGGGATTCTCTCCTGCTGTGGTGGTGGCATCAATGGTAGGTGTTTAGAAATAATTCTCTTCCATTTCCCAGTGTATAACTCACCAATTCAAACATCCATGGACACAAAGCATTAGGGTTTTTGGAAACATTAAATGCACAAGACCGGTGAACTTGCTATATTTTAATTTATGTGCAAATCATCTCTGTCCACCTGAGTTGAAGAGGAACTTCTTCAAACTGTTGTGAATTTATGGAATTCCCTGCCCAGGGAAGCATTTGAGGCAACTTTGTTGAATGTTTTTAAGGCAAGGATGGATAGATTTTTGAACAGTAAAGGAATTAAGGGTTATGGTGGGTAAGTGGAGCTGAGTCCACAAAAAGATCAGCCATCATCTTATTGAATGGTGGAGCAGGCTCGAGGGGCCAGATGGCTGACTCCTTTGCCTAGTTCTTACATTCTCTCAATCCAGAGGTTTTGCTTCACTCATTTTCTTTATAAATTTTCCAAATAATGGAGAATGCAGTTTAATCAGTTCACAGTTACACAGTGAGTGACCCTCACCCTGAATAAACAGTGACTCTGTACAGTTACACAGTGAGTGACCCTCACCCTGAATAAACAGTGACTCTGTACAGTTACACAGTGAGTGATCCTCACCCTGAATAAACAGTGACTCTGTACAGTTACACAGTGAGTGATCCTCACCCTGAATAAACAGTGACTCTGTACAGTTACACAGTGAGTGACCCTCACCCTGAATAAACAGTGACTCTGTACAGTTACACAGTGAGTGATCCTTACCCTGAATAAACAGTGACTCTGTACAGTTACACAGTGAGTGACCCACACCCTGAATAAACAGTGACTCTGTACAGTTACACAGTGAGTGATAATCACCCTGAATAAACAGTGACTCTGTACAGTTACACAGTGAGTGACCCTCACCCTGAATAAACAGTGACTCTGTACAGTTACACAGTGAGTGATCCTCACCCTGAATAAACAGTGACTCTGTACAGTTACACAGTGAGTGACCCTCACCCTGAATAAACAGTGACTCTGTACAGTTACACAGTGAGTGATCCTCACCCTGAATAAACAGTGACTCTGTACAGTTACACAGTGAGTGATCCTCACCCTGAATAAACAGTGACTCTGTACAGTTACACAGTAACACCCTCTCTAGTTCTTTTTACTGTGTTGACCAGGCTGTTGTAGCCTGAGTGTTTCAATGTGATTAATTAACTGAATAAGTGTAGAGTGTGTTTGATGTTTGATCTAATCCCTGCTGTTCTGATGTAGCCGAATACCGATGGTATCCAGGAGCTGGTATGGGGTGGAATGCTGTACTGTCTTGGAGTGGTGTTCTTCAAAAGTGACGGGATTATTCCTTTTGCCCATGCTATTTGGCACATCTTTGTGGCTTTGGCTGCAGCAGTGCACTACTATGCCATCTGGAAATACTTGTACCGGAGCGCTCCAACACCAGTGTGGAAAGACTTCTAATCTCCAGGCAAGCAGTGATGCATCAGTTCCACTGATAATTGCTTTATTTGGACAATATATTAACATACGGTAACAGGGTGGAGAAGACAGATATGAGGCACTGATCTTTGGCCATGTTCATATGACCCCGAACTGTGAATGAACACAGTGGCGTTCTTTAGACACCAACGTGAAATTCTATCAGATCCTCAGGGTGGCTCCTGTCCATTTGTGTTCTTGTTTTTTTTTCTGAATTCACTGTTTTTTAGCCTCCTGCTTTCTTTCCTGTGACTTGCCTACCTTAATCATCTTGGCTTCTCTCATTAGTTTCAAGGACTTCAATTTGTCTGTGACATTGAAGCGATTTCCAGGCTGTGATGGATTAAAGGAGCCAGTTTAGGATCTGTAAACTACCTTTTGTAAAGTGCCTCATGGCCTGCTAGGATTATCCAGCTGAATACAAACAGCCACAGCAAGCTGAACTGATACATTCCAATCGGGTGACAATTTATACCTCGGCTTTGATTGCCAAAGTTTAGACTTTGTGATTCTGAGTAGGCTGGTAGCTCACGTTTGATGGTAAGGAATGTAATTAACAGTTACTATATTTCTATATAGCACTGCTTCAAGTGTGCTGTTGTCAGGTGACAACCTAATGAACAGGACCTGTGGTACGTACTCTTTCATCTTGCAAAGAGATCCCAACAGTATTGTAAGTCGGTTTCTGTCTATTCCAGCACTGGTCTGTTGATGAGGAATGTAACAAAAAGCACTTTGGTTTGGTCATTGCTACACAGCAGCCAGATAACCGCACCTTTCACATGCACACACATGTACACATACGCTTCAGTGTATTTTTCCAAATCATAGTTACCTGAAGTGATCATTGGAGAGATTCTGATTACCTCATTTTTGTACATGAGACAACTGTTTTCTTGTTCTGCTCTAATTGAGCATTCCAGTTCTTAGCTTTATCTTCTGTGTTCATTTTTTAACCCCTTTGGCCAGTCCTGCAGCTGCTGTTCTCTGTAGCTGCTAATCATCATAAGACTGTGATTTTAACTTAATAAATGGTTTACATTTAGTCAAGACTTTTCCCAGCCATGTACAATTTTTTTTTTCTATGCAACCAATGCATTCTTAGAAAATGGCCCTATTCTGTTGAATATTTTCCTTCCATGTCTCTCCCCTTCGTAAATAGAAAGGTTGTGAGCGTCACAACCTAGTTTGCAGTTCCCCCACTATGTGGAGAGGGTAGGAAGCCAGTTCCAATCTACCTGTAACAGTTTACTGGAGGAGGAGAGCCAGAGAGCAGTCATCATTCACTCAGGGTGGGGAAACTCTGAGCAAATCCCATTTCCGTATCGATTGCCATGGGTGCAGAGAAACAGTTAACCAATGAGAATGACCTGATTGTGTTTGTGTTACAATGCTCCATAGATGAGTAAATACCTCAGTGGTCATCTTTCGATTTCAAAGGTGCTTTTATGTCAATCTAAACAAAAATCCAGGTGGCATTTTTAGTCATTCGTAAAATAATCATCTTGAGTTTAGATCCACTCTGAACCAGAGAAGTATCAGGTTGGGGAGGGAGAACTGCCTTTGGTTTGTGTACCAGAGTTTCTACTAATTTCCAGTGCAGTTCAACATTGGCAGATGCACAGAGTGGGAAACATTGACTTAGATTTTTAACCATGCGCTCTAAGAGGTTGCAGCTACAGAATCGGGCACAGTGATACTGGATAAATATGACAATGTGATTCAGTACAGCTACTATATTACTGTGTTGTACTGAACCTGTGGCTTACTGGTTCATTATCACAATTTATCCTGTTCTCTGTAACACATATATACCAGAACAGTTAAGTAGTGACATGTACTTAGCATGCTGTGTATATAGATCTATATGTATATAGATCATATACACAACAGCTGACCCTGAGGTGTGCACCAGCTCTGAGAATAATTCCCTTTTTGTTTTACCAAGTTTGCACTGTCCGTTACTGTGTCAGGAGTTGGATCAACCTTGGAACTTGTTCCACAGTATTAGCTACTGTTTACTGTTTGGGATATAATTCAGATATTCAGTTGTGCATCAGAGGAAGGGAGGGGTCAGTAGTACCACGTGCTGGTTATGAGAAGTAGGCTGCTGATGTGTGTTGTATTGATGAAGGTTGTGTGTTTATTTTTTACCATGCTATAATTCTCTGTGGTTTGGAATCATTTGGGGATTTAACTAGATGCATGCCAGGATATCTAGAAATTATTTTTATATTCCTGATCCAGATGCTGTAACTCCCCAAGTGTGAAATGTTTACTGAGTTTACAAGTCATGAATGCTGCATTTGATGGTTATCTCTAGCATGCAAACTGTCTGTGCTATCTAAAGCTTCCGTGCTAGTGTGTTGAGGATCATTTGCAAATCATTTTTATACATACACAGGTATCAGACCGAGTGCATCCTTGAACTTTTGCACTTTGTCAGAATCTGGAATGTTGCAGGTTTGTGGAGTCATTGCTGGGCACCAGCATATTAACAGTCACACTGGAGAGAAAGTTGCTTACTCTCATTCCAAATGGAAGGTTACAGGAAAAGATTTGATTTTCCTCTTGACTTAGGATTGCTGGTTAATCTCCTTTCCATTTCCTTCAATAAATTAGGGCATTATTTAACCCTTCAGTTAGGGAAAGTTCATGACTTGGATAAGGGGCCTTATTCAAGTTTAAATGTACTGTGTAAATCTCATACGGAGCTCCAGATATTTGAGGTAAGCAGCTGATTCACGCAGTGTTCCTGTTAAATGGTGCCTGCTGTTTTTCTATGTCCTCTCAGTTGCTTTTATTCCCTGCCGAGTGCCTGCCCAATCGTGCAAAGTTCAAGAGGAGGAAGTTATGACGGAGTGGGTGAGATATAACAGCCAGTGGACTGACGTTAATGATAGGCCTGGATCTGGGGCCATGTGGGAGGGGACACAGGAGTGAATTACTGAGCTCCAATCTTAATGTGTAGCCGTCACTGCCTGAAGCTTTCCTGGGATAGTCTGAACTACTCCACACTTCTGAGGTAAATGGCTCCATCCTGAGCTCTGAATTCTGACTCCAAATTCCCCACTGGATCAGTATTCTGCTCCTAACATTTCTACTGTTCTCAATCTGACCATTGATCAGACCAGCTCAATAACTGTGTATCCTCATAGCTTCTAAATGCTGAGGGCTTTTGAAATATTTGGTATGATGCCCTTGCTCTTTTGAAATGTTTCATTCATCTAAATAGATTCAGATTCTCTTTTTAAATAAATTCTTATCTAGAGTCTGTGTTGATGTGACAGGAGTTGATATATTGAGAGCCTTTTGCTGGGAGTGTTGTACACTTTATGATTGTATATGTATGAATGAACCAGACTGCAGCTAAATAAAGGATGCATTTTGCGTACTCCTGCTTTTGATGTGGTTTAAGTTTAGACTGAATGAGGTCATGGTGTTTATGATTTCTGCCAACAGCTGGGTGTTATTACCCACTGCCGGAACGGACAAGTTCATAAAACTCGAGGTTTCCCGCCATCAACCAGCCACTAACACTGATTCCTCATGTTCCACACAGGCATCTTACTGAAAAGCATGGGAGCTAACTCATTCAACGGAGATTAAACACCAGCTTCCCATCTAGTCTTGTCCTCCTACAGAACTAAAACTTCATTTGAAATTTTCTTCCTGAATGTTTCTTTTTGTCTCCTACAGTGCTGAGTGTCACCAGGACCTAGTTCTGTCAGCAACCACTGTCACCATCAAACACTCCCAGGGCAAGTACAGCATGGGGTTAGATACAGAGTAAAGCTCCCTCTACACTGTCCCCCCATCAAACACCCCCAGGACAGGTACAGCACGGGGTTAGATACAGAGTAAAGCTCCCTCTACACTGTCCCCCCATCAAACACTCCCAGGACAGGTACAGCACAGGGTTAGATACAGAGTAAAGCTCCCTCTACACTGTCCCCCATCAAACACTCCCAGGACAGGTACAGCACAGGGTTAGATACAGAGTAAAGCTCCCTCTACACTGTGCCCATCAAACACTCCCAGGACAGGTACAGCACGGGGTTAGATACAGAGTAAAGCTCCCTCTACACTGTCCCCCCATCAAACACTCCCAGGACAGGTACAGCACGGGGTTAGATACAGAGTAAAGCTCCCTCTACACTGTCCCCATCAAACACTCCCAGGACAGGTACAGCACGGGGTTAGATACAGAGTAAAGCTCCCTCTACACTGTCCCCCATCAAACACTCCCAGGACAGGTACAGCACGGGGTTAGATACAGAGTAAAGCTCTCTCTACACTGTCCCCCCATCAAATACTCCCAGGACAGGTACAGCACGGGGTTAGATACAGAGTAAAGCTCCCTCTACACTGTCCCCCATCAAACACTCCCAGGACAGGTAGAGAGCTGAGTATGCAGAGGTTATTGGACAAGTTAGTGCAGCACATGGTGTTTGATTAAGTTTGATAGTTTATTAACCTTTTCTGTGCTGGAACTTTCCTCCACTGTAACAGTCCAAACTGGAATGGGTCCTCCTGAGATTAAAAATAATAAATTCAGAATACTGTGAAATAAAAGATAAATGTTAAAGCATCGCACAATGGTGCAGCACAGAAGCCATTCAGCCCATTGTGCCATTGCCAACTCTTCATTCCACTCACCCTGTTCTGACTGATAGTGTTCTGAAATATTTTTCCTGTAGGTGTTTGTCCAATTTTCTTTTGAAAGTTCCTGTTGAATCCGTCTTCATTGTCCAGTCAGGCAGCATGTTCCAGATCACAACTGAAAACACTATCACAACAGTGACCACCATTCAGTAAGCTTTAAGGTACTGCTGGATAAAGGTAAATGTAGTCCTCAAGTTAAGGTGCAAAATTGGGGGAAGGCTAATTACAACAGTATTCGACAGGAACTGAAGAATGTAGATTGGGGGCAGACGTTCGAGGGCAAATCAACATCTGGCAAGTGCAAGTTGATAGGGATTCAGGATCGGCACATTCCTGTAAGGATGAAGGATAAGTATGGCATGTTTCGGGAACGTTGGATAACGAGAGATATTGTGAGCCAAGAAAAAGGACGCAATTGTGTTCCCAGTCTCCTGGCTTTGACACGTGGAATACGAGGAAAGTAGAAACTGAAGCAGGGAGTCAGGAGGACTAAAAAAGATACAAAGTATAATTGGCCAGCAGGATTAAGCAAAATCCCAAGGCTTTGTATACATATACAAAGAGCACGAGGGTAGCCAGGGAGAGGGTTGGCCCACACAAGGACAAGGGAAGGAATCTATGCTTGGAGCCAGAAGAAATAGGCGAGGTATTAAATGAGTGTTTTGTGTCAATATTCACCAAAGAGAAGGACTTGGTGGATGATGAGTCTGGGAAAGGATGTGTAGATAGTTTGAGTCATGTTGAGATCAAAAAGGATGAGGTATTGGGGTTCTTGAGAAATGTTAAGGTAGACAGGTCCCGAGAACCTGATGGGATGTCCAGAATACTGAGAGGCAAGGGAAGAAATTGCTGGAGCCTTGAGAGAAATCTTTGTTTCCTCACTGGCTACAGGGGAGGTCACACAGTAAGGAGTCTCACAACATCAGGTTAAAGTTCAACAGGTTTTTTGATAGTAAACGCCATATGCTTTAGGAACACTTTTGAAGGAACAGCGTTCCAAAAGCTTGTGGTGTTTACTATCAAATAAACCTGTTGGACTTTAACCTGATGTTGTGAGACATCTTACTGTGTTTACCCCAGTCCAACGCCAGCAGCTCCATACCATACAGGGGAGGTCTGAGAGGATTGGAGAATAGCCAGTGTTGTTCCTTTGTTTAAGAAGGGTAGCAAGAATAATCCAGGTAATTACAGGCCTATGATTCTGACATCAGGAAATTATTGGTAGGGAAATTATTGGAGAGGATTCCTTGAGACAGGAGTTACTCCCACTTAAAAATAAGTGGACATATTAATAAGAGGCAACGTGGTTTTGTGAAGGGACGGTCATATCTCATGAAGTTGATCAAGTCTTTCAAGGAAGAGACGAAGATGATTGAGAGTAGGGCAGTGGATTTTGGCCATGTGGACTTCAGTAAGGCCTTTGACTAGGTTCCTCATGGCAGACTGGTACAGCAGGTCAAGTCGCACAAGATCAGAGGTGAGCTGGCAAGGCGGATACAAAACTGGCTCGGTCAAAGAAGACAGAGGGTAGCAGTGGAAGGGTGTGTTTCTGAATGTGGAGGGCTGTGACAAGTGACGTTGTAAAAAGTCTGACAACACCAGGTTTTCCAACCGATTTATTTGATAATATTCTCACAAGCTTTCGGGGTTAGCCCCTTCGTCAGGTGAATGGAGAGACCTGACGAAGGGGCTAACCCCGAAAGCTTGTGAGAATATTATCAAATAAATCGGTTGGACTAAAACCTGGTGTTGTCAGACTTTTTACTGTGTTTACGCCAGTCCAACGCCGGCAAACCCACATCATGACAAGTGACGTTCCTCAGGGATCAGCGCTGGGACCTTTACTGTTTGTAATATATATAAATGATTTGGAGGAAAGCGTAACTGGTTTGATTAGTAAGTTTGCAGACGACACAAATGTTGGTGGAGTTGCAGTTAGCGATGAGGACCATCGGAGGATATAGATCACTTGGAGACTTGGGTGGAAAAATGGCAGATGGAATTTAATCTGGACAAATGTGAGGTAATGCATTTTGAAAGGTCTGATACAGAGAGGAAATATACAGTAAATAGCAGAACCCTTGAGTATTGATAGGCAGAGGGATCTGGGTGTACAGGTACACAGGTCACTGAAAGTGGCAATGCAGGTAGAGAAGGTAGTCAAGACGGCATACGGCATGCTTGCCTTCATCGGCTGGGGTACTGAGTTTAAAAATTGGCAAGTCATGTTGCAGCTTTATAGAATTTTAGACTGCATTTGAAATATAGTGTTCAATTCTGGTCACTATACTCCCAGAAGGATGTGGAGAGGGTACAGAAAAGATTTAATAGGATTGCCTGGTATGGGAGCATTAGCTACGAGGAGAGGTTGGAGAATTTGTTCTGACTGGAGCGATAGAGATTGAGGGGATACCTGATGGAAGTCTACAAGATTGAGAGGCATGGACAAAATGGATAGTCAGAAGCTCTTCCCCAGGGTGGAAGAGTCTATTACTAGGGGGGTGGGGCACAGATTTAAGGTTCGAGGCACAAGGTTTAAAGATGGACAAGGCAAGTTTTTTACACAGAGGGTGGTGGGTGCCTGGAATTCGCTGCTGGGGGAGGTAGTGGAAGTAGACCAAATAGTGACTTTTAAGGGGCATCTTGACAAATACATGAATAAGAATAGAGAGATATAGAACATAGCACAGTACAGGCCCTTTGGCCCTCGATGTTGTGCCGAGCTATTCCGAACCCAAGATCAAGCTATCCCACTCCCTATCATTCTGGAGTGCTCCATGTGCCTATCCAATAACTGCTTGAAAGTTCCTAAAGTGTCCGACTCCACTATCACAGCAGGCAGTGCATTCCACACCCCAACCACTCTCTAAAGAATCTACCTCGGACATCCCTCCTATATCTCCCACCATGAACCTTATAGTTCTGCCCCCTAGTAACAGCTACATCCACTCTATCTATTGCCCTCATCATCTTATAAACCTCTACTAAGTCACCTCTCATCCTCCACCGCTCCAAAGACAAAAGCCCCAGCTCCCTCAACCTTTCCTCATAAGACCTACCCTCCAAACCAGGCAGCATCCTGGTAAATCTCCTCTGCACCCTCTCCAATGCTTCCACATCCTTCTTATAGTGAGGTGATCAGAACTGAACACAATATTCCAAATGTGATCTCACCAACATCTGGTACAGTTGCAGCATAACCCCATGGCTCTTAAACTCAAACCTCCTGTTAATAAACACTAACACACTAAGCCTTCTTCACGGCTCTATCCACTTGAGTGGCAACTTTCAGAGATCTGTGGATATGAACCTCAAGATCTCTCTGTTCCTCCACATTCCTCAGAACCCTGCCGTTGACCCTGTAATCTGCATTCAAGTTGACCTACCAAAATGAATCACTTCACACTGATCAGGGTTAAACTCCATCTGCCACTTTTCTGCCCAGCTCTGCATCCTATCAATGTCTCTTTGCAGCCTGCAAGAGCCCTCCCATTCATCCACTACTCTACCAATCTTGGTGTCATCAGCAAATTTACTAACCCACCCTTCAGTCCCTTCCTCCAAGTCATTGATAAAAATCCCAAATAGGAGAAGACCCAGCACTGATCCCTGGGGTACGCCGCTGGTAACTGGCCTCCAGTCTGAAAATTTTCCCTCTACCACCACCCTCTGTCTTCTATGAGACAACCGGTTACTTATCCAATCAGTCAAATTTCCTTCTATCCCACACCTCCTTATCTTCTTCATGAGCCTACCATGGGGAACCTTATCAAACGCCTTACTAAAATCCATGTATACGACATCAACTGCTCTGCTTTTGTCTACGCACTTAGTTACCTCCTCAAAGAATTCAATCAAATTTGTGTGGCAGGACTTACCCCTCACGAAACCGTGCTGACTATCCCGGATTAAACTGCATCTTTCTAAATGTTTATAAATCCTATCTCTCAGGATCCTTTCCATTAACTTACTGACCATTGAAGTAAGACTAACTGGCCTATAATTACCAGGGTCATTCCTATTTCCTTTCTTGAAGAGAGGAACAACATTCGCCATTCTCCAGTCCTCTGGCACTATCCCTGTAGACAGCAAGGACCCAAAGATCAAAGCTAAAGGCTCCACAATCTCATCCCTTGCCTCCCAAAGTATCCTAGAATGTATCCCATCAGGCCCAGGGGACTTATCAACCCTTTGGTTTTTCAAAATCGCTAATAGATCTTCCCTCAGAACATCTACCTCCTCCATCCTACCAGCCTGTATCATGCACTCATCCTCAAAAACATGGCCCCTCTCCTTAGTGAACACTGATGAAAAGTATTCATTCAATGCCTCACTTATCTCTTCTGACTCCAGGCACAAGTTCCCACTATTATCCTTGACTGGCTCTAACCTCACCCTGAACATTCTTTTATTTCACACATAAGAGTAAAAAGCCTTGGGGTTTTCTTTTATCCGACCCACCGAGGACTTCTCATGCTCCCTCCTAGCTCTTCTAAACCCTTTTTTTAATTCATTTCTAGCTTCTAACCCTCGAGCAACCTAACTGAACCTTGTTTCCTCATGCTTACATATGTCTTTTTTCCCTCTTATCAAGACAGTCCTTTGTGAACCATGGTTCCCTCACATACCTATCAAGGACACGCAGTATTTGTTCCTTGAACAAGCTTCACTTTTTGTTTGTGCCCACACCTGACAGTTTCTGTTCCCATCTTATGCTCCCTAATTCTTGCCTAATCACATCATAATTACCCCTGCCCTAATTATAAACCCTGCCCTGCCGTGTGACCCTATTCCCCTCCATTGCAATAATGCAGGACACCGAATTGTGGTCACTATCTCCAAAGTGCTCTCTCACAAGCAAATCTAACACTTGGCCCAGTTCATTACCCAGTACCAAGTCCAATGTGGTCCCATCTCTTGTCGGCTTATCCACATATTGTGCCAGGAAACTCTCCTGCACACAGTGTACAAAAAGTGTCCCATCCGAACTATTCGATCTATAAAGGTTCCAATTAATATTTGGAAAGTTAAAGTCACCCATGATAACTACCTGTGACTTCCACACTAATCCATTATCTGCTTTGCCATTTCCTCCTCCACATCTCTATTACTATTTGGGGGCCTATAGAAAACTCCTAACAACGTGACCGATCCTTTCCTATTTCTAACTTCAGCCCATATTACCTCAGTCGACAGATCGCCCTCAAAATGTCTTTCAGCATCCGTTAAACTATCTTTGAATAATAGTACCACTCCTCCACCACTTTTACCACCTTCCCTACTCGTACTGAAACATCTATACTCCGGAATTGCCAACAACCATTCCTGTCCCTGTTCTAACCATGTCTCCATAATGGCCACAACATCATAGTCCCAAGTACCAATCCACGCTCCGAGTTCACCTACCTTATTCCTGATGCTCCTTGTATTGAAGTAGACACACTTCAACCCACCATCCTGTCTACCTGTACACTCCTGGGACCTTGATACCTTCCTCAATACCTCACAACTCTCGACACTGGCTTCTGGACTGTATCTCATTTTCCCATCCCCCTGACAAATTAGTTTAAATCCCTCCCTCTGAAGAGCCGATGCAAATTTCTCTCCCAGGATATTGGTGCCCCTCTGGTTCAGGTGCAAACTGTCCTGTTTGTATAGGTCCCACCTTCCCCAGAAGGTGCTCCAATTATCCATGTAAATGAAACCCTCTCTCCTACACCATCCCTGCAGCCACATGTTAATCTGCACTCTCTCTCCCTGTTCCTCAACTCACTAGCACGTGGTACCGGCACCAAACCCGAGATGACAACATGCTTTGTCCCGGCTCTCAGCTTCCAGCCTAGCTCCCTAAATTCCTGTTTTAAATCCCCATCCCTCTTTCCACCTCCATCATTGGTACCAGTGTGCACCACGACCTGCGACTGACCCCCCTCCCCTTAAGGATCTTGAAAACACAATCTGAGAAATCATGGACTGTTATGGTCCCTGGAAGTGTAGGGGGAATTAGTAATGTGGAGCAGCATGGTCGGTGCAGGCTTGGAGGGTGGAAGGGCTTGTTCCTGTGCTGTAATTTGTCTTTGCTCTTTTTTTGAGCTGGGCGAACCAGTGACCATATCGGATATCCACACCATAGGTCTGTGGTTAGGGACCTTCGAATGAGCTTTCCTGACAGTGCGGCACTCCCTCAGCACTGACCCTCTGACAGTGCGGCACTCCCTCGGCACTGACCCTCTGACAGAGCGGCACTCCCTCAGCACTGACCCTCTGACAGTGCGGCACTCCCTCCGCACTGACCCTCTGACAGTGCGGCACTCCCTCAGCACTGACCCTCTGACAGTGCGGCACTCCCTCAGCACTGACCCTCTGACAGTGCGGCACACCCTCAGCACTGACCCTCTGACAGTGCGGCACTCCCTCAGCACTGACCCTCTGACAGTGCGGCACTCCCTCAGCACCGACCCTCTGACAGTGCGGCACTCCCTCAGCACTGACCCTCTGACAGTGCGGCACTCCCTCAGCACCGACCCTCTGACAGTGCGGCACTCCCTCAGCACTGACCCTCTGACAGTGCGGCACTCCCTCAGCACTGACCCTCTGACAGTGTGGCACTCCCTCAGCACTGACCCTCTGACAGTGTGGCACTCCCTCAGCACTGACCCTCTGACAGTGCGGCACTCCCTCAGCACTGACCCTCTGACAGTGCGGCACTCCCTCAGCACTGACCCTCTGACAGTGCGGCACTCCCTCAGCACTGACCCTCTGACAGTGCGGCACTCCCTCAGCACTGACCCTCTGACAGTGCGGCACTCCCTCAGCACTGACCCTCTGACAGTGCGGCGCTCCCTCAGCACTGACCCTCTGACAGTGCAGCACTCCCTCAGCACTGACCCTCTGACAGTGCGGCACTCCCTCAGCACTGACCCTCTGACAGTGCGGCACTCCCTCAGCACTGACCCTCTGACAGTGCGGCACTCCCTCAGCACTGACCCTCTGACAGTGCGGCACTCTCTCAGCACTGACCCTCTGACAGTGCGGCACTCCCTCGGCACTGGGAATGTCAGCCTGGATTTTGTCCTATCTTTTTCTAGGTTGGGGTTTGAACCCACAATCTTCTGCAACAAAAAACAAGAGTGTGCCCACTGAGCTGTGGTGATGACATTGAAATTGAGCTGCTGTTTTGTATTGTGGTCCTTGAGGAATAATTACAGACCCTGCAGAAAACGAGTCAGATTGAGGCAGAGGGAATGAGTTTGTTGAGGGTGACTGATGGAGGACACAGCTAAACCTGGGGCTGGTTTGTTCCATTCAGTCTCAATGTCACTGCCACATTCTCAGTGCGCTGCTGCCACCTTGTGTTAAAATAAGTTGCAGCAAGAGAGTTTTTCACATAAATGAGGCTGAGAGTCCTATGCAATAATAATTCTAATTAAGGCTAAAATCCAAAGGAAGATTGGGCAATTAGAAAGTTGGTAGACAGAGAAGCAAAGTACCAGAATCAAACAGGGCCTCAGAAAAATAGTGGGAACAGCACAAGTAATTTTAAAAAGAGATTTTATGCCTTCACACGCGGAGCATTCACAATAAACATAAGAACATAAGAAATAGGAGCAGGAGTAGGCCATCTGGCCCCTCGAGCCTGCCCCGCCATTCAATAAGATCATGGCTGATCTGTCGTGACTCAGCTCCACCTTCCCGCCCTCTCCCCATAACCCTTAATTCCCTCTCTTATCAAAAACCCATCAACCCGTTTCTTAAAAATATTTAGCGAGGCAGTCTCCACCACTTCAACGGGCAGAGAATTCCAGAGATTCACCACCCTTTGAGTGAAGAAGTTCCTCCTCAACTCTGTTCTAAACCGCCCCCCCTTTATCTTGAGGCTGTGCCCCCTAGTCCTACTGTCTTTTTTGAGCGGGAAGAGTCTCTCCACCTCTATCCTATCCATCCCATTCATCATCTTATACGTCTCAATGAGATCTCCCCTCATTCTTCTAAACTCTAACGAGTACAAGCCTAGTTTATTCAGCCTCTCCTCATAACTCAATCCCCTCAACTCCGGTATCAGCCGAGTAAACCTCCTCTGCACTCCCTCCAGGGCCAAAATATCCTTGCGCAGGTGCGGCGCCCAAAACTGCACACAGTACTCCAGCTGCGGCCTCACCAATGCCCTATACAGCTGCAGCAAGACCTCCCTACTTTTATATTCAATCCCCCTCGCTATGAAGGCCAGCATCCCATTCGCCTTCCTGACCACCTGCTGCACCTGCAAGCTGGGTTTTTGCGACTCATGCACAAGGACCCCGAGGTCCCTCTGCACCGTCGCCTGCTGCAGTTTTTCGCCCCGTAAGTAATAGTCCTTCCTACCATTCCTCCTACCAAAGTGGACCACCTCACACTTGCCAACATTAAATTCCATTTGCCATTTCCTGGCCCATTCGCCCAGCCTATCTAGATCCTTCTGCAGACTCTCCACACCCTCCGCACAATTTGCCTTTCCCCCAATCTTGGTGTCATCAGCAAATTTCGACACCCTGCACTCGGTTCCCTCCTCCAGATCATCTATATAAATGGTAAATAGCTGAGGCCCCAGCACCGACCCCTGGGGCACCCCACTAGTCACCAACCGCCAATCCGAATAGCATCCATTGACCCCCACTCTCTGCCTCCTATTTGACAACCAATCCTCTATCCACGCTAACACCCTACCCCCAACTCCATGTCCCCTGACCTTCTGCAATAACCTCTTGTGAGGTACCTTGTCAAACGCCTTCTGAAAATCCAGAAAGACCACATGCACCGGCTCTCCTCCATCCACTGCCCTAGACACATCCTCATAGAACTCCAGTAAATTTGTCAGACACGACTTCCCTTTAATGAAACCGTGTTGCGTCCGCCCTATCAAGCAATTCCCCTCAAGATGCCTCGCTATTTCCTCCTTAATGACGGTTTCTAACATTTTACCTACCACAGACGTTAAACGAACCGGCCTATAATTCCCCGCCTTTTGCCTGGCACCCTTCTTAAACAACGGCGTAACATTAGCCGTTTTCCAATCTTCCGGCACTTCCCCGGAATCCAGCGACGTCTGGAAAATAACCACCAAGGCATCCACTATCACCTCCGCCATTTCTTTCAGAACCCTCGGATGCATTCCATCTGGTCCTGGGGACTTGTCCACAATCAGCCCCTCCAGTCTGTCGAGCACCACCTCTCTAGTAACAGTAATGTCATTAAGACCCTCCATTCCTACCACCTTTCCATCGCTAACACCCGGCAAATTATTCACGTCCTCCTCCGTGAAGACAGAAACAAAGAAGTTATTCAAGACCTTAGCCATATTCCTATCCCCTACCACTAGCTCCCCTTTCTCATCCTCTAAAGGACCAACGTTTACCCTAGCCAGCCTCTTCCTTTTTATATATTTATAAAAACTCTTGCTATCCTTTTTTATATTAAGTGCTAGCCCAGCCTCATAGCTTCTCCTACCCTCCTTTATCAATTTCTTTGTCAATCTTTGTTGACATTTAAACCTTTCCCAATCCTCTTCTCGCCCACTGCTCTTAGCTACTCTAAACTCCTCCGCTTTTAATTTAACACTTTCCTTCACCTCCTTCGTTATCCACGGCTTATTACCTCTCCTCCTACTGTCCTTTTTAACCATCGGAATAAATTTCTGCTGAGCACCAAGAAAGATCACCTTAAAGATCCTCCACTGCTCCTCAGCAGACCTACCTTCCAACGCGTTCCCCCAGTCCACATTCGCCAATTCTTCTCTCATCCTACCATACTCCCCTCTATTCAAACAAAGGACGCGTGTCTGGGAACCCACTTTGATGAATTACACAAAAAGTGGATGATTTCTAATCCATTTGTACCAGACCCCTTGGGGAAACAATGATATGAGGTGTGAGCTGGCTGTGTTGGATTGGGAAATGTTACGTGATGGGATGACGGTGGATCGGCAATAGCAAACATTCAAGGAGCGCACAAGTGAACTCCAACAATTGTTTATTCCTGTCTAGAACAAAAGTAGAACTGGAAAGGTGGCCAAACCATGGCTTACCGGGGAAATGAGATAGTATTAGATCCAAGGGAAAAACATGCAGATTGGCCAGAAACAGCAGACTGAGGATTGGGAGCAGTTTAAAAATCAGCAAAAGAGGACCAAGGGATTGATTCAAAAGGGGAAAATAGAGAATGAAAGTAAATTGACGGGGAACATAAATCTGACTGTAAAAGTTTCTGTAGGTACATAAACAGAAAAAGATTGACAAAGCGAATGTCGGCCCCTGACAGTCAGAACAGAGAATTTATAACGGGGAATAAAGAAATAGCTGAGGAATTAAATCTGTCCTTTGCTTCAGGCTTCACAAAGACATGAATAATGTACCAGAATTGCTGAGAGAAACACGTTTTAGTGAGGAGCTGAGGGAAATCAGCATTAGGAGAGAAATGGTTTTGGGGAAATTGATGGAATGAAGGTGGATAAATCTCCAGGTCCTGATCATCTTCATCCCAGAGAACTGAAGGAAGTGACCCTGGAAATAGTAGATCCATTGGTGATTACTTTCCAAAATTCTTTGGGTTCTGGAATAGTTCCTACAGATTGGAGGGTCACCAATGTCAGCCCGCTGTTCAAACAGGGAGGTAGAGAGAAAACAGGGAACTATAGACCAGTGAACCCAACATCGGGACTGGGGAAGTTGCTAGAGTTCATTATCAAGGATTTTATAACTCGGCATTTGGAAGGCAGTGGGATAATCAGACAGTCAGCCGTGGATTTACTCAAGGGAATTATGCCTGATAAATGTGTTGGAATTTTTTGAGGATGTAATCAGTAGAGTTGATTGAGGAGAACCAATGGATGTGGTTTATTTAGACTTTCAGAAGGCTTTGGACAATTTCTCACATAATAGACTATGTAGTAAACTTAAAGCACATGGGGGATTGCAGGTAATGTCTTGAGATGGACAGAAAGCTGGTTAACAGATAGGAATTATTGAATGGGTGTAAATTGAGAGATGGGGATACTCTACGAGACCTTGAAGTCCTCGTGTATCAGTCACTGAAAGTAAGCGTGCAGACACAGCAGGCGGTAAAGAAGGGAAATGGTATGTTGCCCTTCATAGCGAGAGGATTTGATTATAGGGATAGGGATGTTTTGCTGCAATTGTACAGGGCGATGGTGAGGTCACACCTGGAGTATTGTGTACAGTTTTGGTCTCCTTATCTGAGGAAGGATGTCCTTGCTATAGAGGGAGCACAGCGAAGGTTTACCAGGCTGATTCCTGGGATGGCAGGTCTGTCATATGAGGAGAGACTGAGTCGATTAGGATTATATTCACTGGAGTTTAGAAGAGTGAGAGGGGATCTCATAGAAACTTATAAAATTCTAACAGGGTTAGACAGGGTAGGTTCAGAAAGAATGTTCCCGATGGTGGGGGAGTCCAGAACTAGGGTTATAGTTTGAGGATAAGGGGGAAACCTTTTTAGAACTGAGATGAGGAGAGTTTCTTCACCCAGAGGGTGGGGAATGTGTGGAATTCACTCCCACAGAAAGTAGCTGAGGCCAAAACATTGTCATTTCAAGAAGAAATTAGATTTTGCTCTTAGGGTGAAAGGGATCGAGGGTTTGGGGGAAGGGAGGGATCAGGATATTGAATTCAATGATCAAAATGAACGGCAGTGCAAGCCCGAAGGGCCGAATGGCCTCCTCCTGCTTGGGGTTTATCTGCTTTGGTCATGAAAACAGGAAGGCAGATCATGACCTGAATGGCGATAGATTCGGAGAGCAGAATGTGCAACGACTCCAAGATCCCTGGATGTACCAGTCGCTGAGGATCATCACACAGGTTCAGCAGGCAGTAAAAAAGACAAATGGTATGTTATACTCGACTACAACAGCACTCCCTCGGCACTGACCCTCTGACAGTGCGGCACTCCCTCAGCACTGACCCTCTGACAGTGCGGCACTCCCTCAGTACTGACCCTCTGACAGTGCAGCACTCCCTCAGTACTGACCCTCTGACAGTGCGGCGCTCCCTCAGCACTGACCCTCTGACAGTGCGGCACTCCCTCAGTACTGACCCTCTGACAGTGCGGCACTCCCTCAGCACTGACCCTCTGACAGTGCGGCACTCCCTCAGCACTGACCCTCTGACAGTGCGGCACTCCCTCAGTACTGACCCTCTGACAGTGCGGCACTCCCTCAGCACTGACCCTCTGACAGTGCGGTACTCCCTCAGCACTGACCCTCTGACAGTGCAGCACTCCCTCAGCACTGACCCTCTGACAGTGCGGCACTCCCTCAGCACTGACCCTCTGACGTGCAGCGCTCCCTCAGCACTGACCCTCTGACAGTGCGGCGCTCCCTCAGCACTGACCCTCTGACAGTGCGGCACTCCCTCAGCACTGACCCTCTGACAGTGCGGCACTCCCTCAGCACTGACCCTCTGACAGTGCGGCACTCCCTCAGCACTGACCCTCTGACAGTGCGGCACTCCCTCAGTACTGACCCTCTGACAGTGCGGTACTCCCTCAGCACTGACCCTCTGACAGTGCAGCACTCCCTCAGCACTGACCCTCTGACAGTGCGGCACTCCTCAGCACTGACCCTCTGACAGTGCGGCACTCCCTCAGCACTGACGATCTGACAGTGTGGCACTCCCTCGGCACTGACCCTCTGACAGTGCGGCACTCCCTCAGCACTGACCCTCTGACAGTGAGGCACTCCCCCAGCACTGACCCTCTGACAGTGCGGCGCTCCCTCAGCACTGACCCTCTGACGGTGCGGCAGCTCCCTCAGCACTGACCCTCTGACAGTGCGGCACTCCCTCAGCACTGACCCTCTGACAGTGCGGCACTCCCTCAGCACTGACCCTCTGACAGTGCGGCACTCCCTCAGCACTGACCCTCTGACAGTGCGGCACTCCCCTCAGCACTGACCCTCTGACAGTGCGGCACTCCCTCAGCACTGACCCTCTGACAGTGCGGCACTCCCTCAGCACTGACCCTCTGACAGTGCGGCACTCCTCAGCACTGACCCTCTGACAGTGCGGCACTCCCTCAGCACTGACCCTCTGACAGTGCGGCACTCCCTCAGCACTGACCCTCTGACAGTGCGGCACCCCCTCAGTACTGACCCTCTGACAGTCCGGCACTCCCTCAGCACTGACCCTCTGACAGTGCGGCACCCCCTCAGTACTGACCCTCTGACAGTCCGGCACTCCCTCAGCACTGACCCTCTGACAGTGCGGCACTCCCTCAGCACTGACCCTCTGACAGTGCGGCACCCCCTCAGTACTGACCCTCTGACAGTCCGGCACCCCCTCAGTACTGACCCTCTGACAGTGCGGCACCCCCTCAGTACTGACCCTCTGACAGTCCGGCACTCCCTCAGCACTGACCCTCTGACAGTGTGGCACTCCCTCAGCACTGACCCTCTGACAGTGCGGCACCCCCTCAGTACTGACCCTCTGACAGTGCGGCACTCCCTCAGCACTGACCCTCTGACAGTGCGGCACTCCCTCAGCACTGACCCTCTGACAGTGCGGCACTCCCTCAGCACTGACCCTCTGACAGTCCGGCACTCCCTCAGCACTGACCCTCTGACAGTGCGGCACTCCCTCAGCACTGACCCTCTGACAGTGCGGCACTCCCCCAGCACTGACCCTCTGACAGTGCGGCACTCCCTCAGCACTGACCCTCTGACAGTGCGGCACTCCCTCAGCACTGACCCTCTGACAGTGCGGCACTGCCTCAGCACTGACCCTCTGACAGTGCGGCACTCCCTCAGCACTGACCCTCTGACAGTGCGGCACTCCCCCAGCACTGACTCTCTTTGTGTCAGACTTGAATTTGTGCACTTGTGTCTGGAGTAGAATTTTAATCCATGCAGAAGGGCTTCTTTGTCTGCAGAATTCTCAGTTGGATTGGCAGGGGGTGGTTTCGGTGGTAATGTACTGAGTTCAATAAGCTGATGGGACAGTTATCAGCCCTTCACCTCTGAATGCCAGCCTCTGACGCTGAGCCTTTGTGATGTGAAAATATAAATGGTTTCTTTTCAGTTTCTGGAACTGAGAACAAAGAACCAAGAAAATTCCAGCCCAGGGACAGGCCATTCACCCTCCGAGTCTGCACCGTCCGTGCTGCCCGAGTGAACTAAAACCCCTTACCCTTCCGGGGACCATATCCCTCTATTCCCATCCCATTCATGTACTTATCAAGACACCCCTTAAAAATAACTGCTGTACCCCCCCCCCCCCCCCCCCCCCCAAACCAACAAGTTCCAGGCACCCTCCACTCTCCGAGACTCTCCCCAGAGACAAGGCAATTCTAGCACTGGCCCAGAGGGTGGATGGGCAGGAGCTGGATGTACTGGGATAGCTCCCTAAGCTCTCATTGCCTCACTTTCCTTTCCCTTCCCTGCTACATTCTAACTCCGATGCTGAGAGTGATGATGGTGTTGGTTACTCAATGGTGTATCTGCCACAAAGGGGACAGAACAATGAGATGTTGAGTGAGAGAGTCCAGTCAGTGATATTGCTGGACTGTATCACTGAGATAAGAGTTTATCATAAAGAAAACACATTCCATTCTAACTGGGTAGAGAGTGATGACAGCTGGAGGAGATGAATTCATTAACACTTGGTGCAGACTCAGCTGAATTGCGTGGCATTCTCTTCCTGCTTATTGCTGAGGAAAGACTATTACTTACGGGGCGAAAAACTGCAGCAGGCGACGGTGCAGAGGGACCTCGGGGTCCTTGTGCATGAGTCGCAAAAACCCAGCTTGCAGGTGCAGCAGGTGGTCAGGAAGGCGAATGGGATGCTGGCCTTTATAGCGAGGGGGATTGAATATAAAAGTAGGGCGGTCTTGCTGCAGCTGTATAGGGCATTGGTGAGGCCGCAGCTGGAGTACTGTGTGCAGTTTTGGGCGCCGCACCTGCGCAAAGATATTTTGGCCTTGGAGGGAGTGCAGAGGAGGTTTACTAGGCTGATACCGGAGTTGAGGGGGTTGAGCTATGAGGAGAGGCTGAATAAACTAGGCTTGTACTTGTTAGAGTTTAGAAGAATGAGGGGAGATCTCATTGAGACGTATAAGATGATGAATGGGATGGATAGGATAGAGGTGGAGAGACTCTTCCCGCTCAAAAAAGGACAGTAGGACTAGGGGGCACAGCCTCAAGATAAAGGGGGGGGCGGTTTAGAACGGAGTTGAGGAGGAACTTCTTCACTCAAAGGGTGGTGAATCTCTGGAATTCTCTGCCCGTTGAAGTGGTGGAGGCTGCCTCGCTAAATATTTTTAAGAAACGGGTTGATGGGTTTTTGATAAGAGAAGGGATTAAGGGTTATGGGGAGAGGGCGGGAAGGTGGAGCTGAGCCACGACAGATCAGCCATGATCTTATTGAATGGCGGGGCAGGCTCGAAGGGCTAGATGGCCTACTCCTGCTCCTATTTCTTATGTTCTTATATCCCCGTGGGTTGGAGTGTTGTGGACAGCACTGTGACAAGTTGCTGGGATGGGTTGTTATTGAGCTGGCCACCCTGGCACTCACCTTATCTCACGTTTACATGGATTTCAATTCAGAATTTGGGTTGGACAATGATGTAATGTCACAAATTTTGCCAATTTGAGTTCAGCAAGATCCCGTTGACAACAATCGCCAGAATATCTGCTTTAATCGGACAATTCAGAAAAAACCTTGCTCAGGACAGCAACCTTGTATTGTACCTGTCCTGGGAGTGTTTGATGGGGGACAGTGTAGAGGAGCTTTACTCTGTATCTAACCCCGTGCTGTACCTGTCCTGGGAGTGTTTGATGGGGGACAGTGTAGAGGGAGCTTTACTCTGTATCTAACCCCGTGCTGTACCTGTCCTGGGAGTGTTTGATGGGGGACAGTGTAGAGGAGCTTTACTCTGTATCTAACCCCGTGCTGTACCTGTCCTGGGAGTGTTTGATGGGGACAGTGTAGAGGGAACTTTACTCTGTATCTAACCCCGTGCTGTACCTGTCCTGGGAGTGTTTGATGGGGGACAGTGTAGAGGGAGCTTTACTCTGTATCTAACCCCGTGCTGTACCTGTCCTGGGAGTATTTGATGGGGACAGTGTAGAGGGAACTTTACTCTGTATCTAACCCCGTGCTGTACCTGTCCTGGGAGTGTTTGATGGGGACAGTGTAGAGGGAACTTTACTCTGTATCTAACCCCGTGCTGTACTGTCCTGGGAGTGTTTGATGGGACAGTGTGGAGGAGCTTTACTCTGTATCTAACCCCATGCTGTACCTGTCCTGGGAGTGTTTGATGGGGGACAGTGTAGAGAGAGCTTTACTCTGTATCTAACCCCGTGCTGTACCTGTCCTGGAGTGTTTGATGGGGGACAGTGTAGAGAGAGCTTTACTCTGTATCTAACCCCGTGCTGTACCTGTCCTGGGAGTGTTTGATGGGGGGGACAGTGTAGAGGGAGCTTTACTCTGTATCTAACCCCGTGCTGTACCTGTCCTGGGAGTGTTTGATGGGGGGACAGTGTAGAGGGAGCTTTACTCTGTATCTAACCCCGTGCTGTACCTGTCCTGGAGTGTTTGATGGGGGGACAGTGCAGAGGGAGCTTTACTCAGATGATGATATGAGAGGATATTTACAGTAGGTTCACACGCTGACAGTAACAGCTGGAGAGATGCAGATGTTTGGGGAATGGGAAAGAGTAGGCACAGTGATTGCTGTGAGCCGGGATCATTGTGCTGACTCTCGGCACCGACTCTGTGTTTCTGTCCTTTCTGTTTATGTCCCTCATTTTGATGTTTTTCTATCTCTTCCTGTTTCTCAGTGATGTTTGCTGATCCAACTGAAAGGGCCTTTGTTCTAACTCACACAACTGCTAATTCTTTATCACAGAACATTCAACTCTGAGCGACAATAACAAGTTCAGGGAACACAGTCATCAGAATTCATAAAACAACAGGGAATCTGCTCCAGGATAAGAGGTTCAATGGGAATGTTGTTTACAATGTGAAGTTTGTAAATCCCAGGCTGACTTCCCTGCTTCTTAACCCTAACGGCTCATTGCCAACCTCCAGCTGCAGGAACTCTCCAGTGCTGGGGATAGATTGGCTTTGGAGAGGGTGTAACTGAGACCACGGGTTTAAAGGGTTAAATTGCAAGGACAGGTTTCACAGACGAGGATCCTCTTCCTGGGAGGATTGAAGGGAGATGGTTGGGGGATTGGAGATGTTCTCTGGCGAGGGGGAATCCAGAACGAAGGGGAAGATTGTGACTTCCTCACACTGAGGGGACTGCAAATCTCTAACTCTCACCCCCAAAGAGCTGAGGACAGTGAGGGTTAACCGGACTTTTCAAAAGGAATGTTTAATGGGAATCACGTGCTCACTGTGTGTTGGGTTAATGAAGTTAGGATACAAACTGACTGTGATGTAGTCGAAGGATGAAATAGAATCGAGGGGCTGAATGGCCTCGGACAGTCCCTGTGAGTCTTTCTGCCTCCTTTGACAGAGGACATCGGGCAGCAAACAAACCATCCAATCACAGTATCCAGCTTCTACACAGTAAGATCCCACAGAGCAGCAATGGGGGACCTTTCCACCATTTATATTCAATGTTTTCTGAAGGATAATGTATTTAGTAACAGCCTGAGAAAGGATTTCTTCAGTTAATTAACGAACACAATGGGTTTGTGTATGTCTATCTCAGCACTGACCCTCTGACAGTGCGGCACTCTCTCAGCACTGACCCTCTGACAGTGCGGCACTCTCTCAGCACTGACCCTCTGACAGTGCGGCACTCTCTCAGCACTGACCCTCTGACAGTGCGGCACTCCCTCAGCACTGACCCTCTGACAGTGCGGCACTCCCTCAGCACTGACCCTCTGACAGTGCGGCGCTCCCTCAGCACTGACCCTCTGACAGTGCGGCACTCCCTCAGCACTGACCCTCTGACAGTGCGGCACTCCCTCAGCACTGACCCTCTGACAGTGCGGCTCTCCCTCAGCACTGACCCTCTGACAGTGCGGCGCTCCCTCAGCACTGACCCTCTGACAGTGCGGCACTCCCTCAGCACTGACCCTCTTACAGTGCGGTGCTCCCTCAGCACTGACCCTCTGACAGTGCGGCACTCCCTCGGCACTGACCCTCTGACAGTGCGGCACTCCCTCAGCACTGACCCTCTGACAGTGCGGCGCTCCCTCAGCACTGACCCTCTGACAGTGCGGCGCTCCCTCAGTACTGACCCTCTGACAGTGCGGCGCTCCCTCAGCACTGACCCTCTGACAGTGCAGCACTCCCTCAGCACTGACCCTCTGACAGTGCGGCGCTCCCTCAGCACTGACCCTCTGACAGTGAGGCACTCCCTCAGCACTGACCCTCTTACAGTGCGGCGCTCCCTCAGCACTGACCCTCTGACAGTGCGGCACTCCCTCAGCACTGACCCTCTGACAGTGCGGCACTCCCTCAGCACTGACCCTCTGACAGTGCGGCGCTCCCTCAGCACTGACCCTCTGACAGTGCGGCGCTCCCTCAGCACTGACCCTCTGACAGTGCGGCGCTCCCTCAGCACTGACCCTCTGACAGTGCGGCACTCTCTCAGCACTGACCCTCTGACAGTGCGGCACTCCCTCAGCACTGACCCTCTGACAGTGCGGCACTCCCTCAGCACTGACCCTCTGACAGTGCGGCACTCCCTCAGCACTGACCCTCTGACAGTGCGGCACTCTCTCAGCACTGACCCTCTGACAGTGCGGCACTCCTCAGCACTGACCCTCTGACAGTGCGGCACTCCCTCAGCACTGACCCTCTGACAGTGCGGCACTCCCTCAGCACTGACCCTCTGACAGTGCGGCACTCCCTCAGCACTGACCGTCTGACAGTGCGGCACTCCCTCAGCACTGACCCTCTGACAGTGCGGCACTCCCTCAGCACTGACCCTCTGACAGTGCGGCACTCCCTCAGCACTGACCCTCTGACAGTGCGGCACTCCCTCAGCACTGACCCCCTGACAGTGCGACACTCCCTCAGCACTGACCCTCTGACAGTGCGGCACTCTCTCAGCACTGACCCTCTGACAGTGCGGCACTCCCTCAGCACTGACCCTCTGACAGTGCGGCACTCCCTCAGCACTGACCCTCTGACAGTGCGGCGCTCCCTCAGCACTGACCCTCTGACAGTGCGGCACTCCCTCAGCACTGACCCTCTGACAGTGCGGCACTCCCTCAGCACTGACCCTCTGACAGTGCGGCTCTCCCTCAGCACTGACCCTCTGACAGTGCGGCGCTCCCTCAGCACTGACCCTCTGACAGTGCGGCACTCCCTCAGCACTGACCCTCTTACAGTGCGGTGCTCCCTCAGCACTGACCCTCTGACAGTGCGGCACTCCCTCGGCACTGACCCTCTGACAGTGCGGCACTCCCTCAGCACTGACCCTCTGACAGTGCGGCGCTCCCTCAGCACTGACCCTCTGACAGTGCGGCGCTCCCTCAGTACTGACCCTCTGACAGTGCGGCGCTCCCTCAGCACTGACCCTCTGACAGTGCAGCACTCCCTCAGCACTGACCCTCTGACAGTGCGGCGCTCCCTCAGCACTGACCCTCTGACAGTGAGGCACTCCCTCAGCACTGACCCTCTTACAGTGCGGCGCTCCCTCAGCACTGACCCTCTGACAGTGCGGCACTCCCTCAGCACTGACCTCTGACAGTGCGGCACTCCCTCAGCACTGACCCTCTGACAGTGCGGCGCTCCCTCAGCACTGACCCTCTGACAGTGCGGCGCTCCCTCAGCACTGACCCTCTGACAGTGCGGCGCTCCCTCAGCACTGACCCTCTGACAGTGCGGCACTCTCTCAGCACTGACCCTCTGACAGTGCGGCACTCCCTCAGCACTGACCCTCTGACAGTGCGGCACTCCCTCAGCACTGACCCTCTGACAGTGCGGCACTCCCTCAGCACTGACCCTCTGACAGTGCGGCACTCTCTCAGCACTGACCCTCTGACAGTGCGGCACTCCCTCAGCACTGACCCTCTGACAGTGCGGCACTCCCTCAGCACTGACCCTCTGACAGTGCGGCACTCCCTCAGCACTGACCCTCTGACAGTGCGGCACTCCCTCAGCACTGACCGTCTGACAGTGCGGCACTCCCTCAGCACTGACCCTCTGACAGTGCGGCACTCCTCAGCACTGACCCTCTGACAGTGCGGCACTCCCTCAGCACTGACCCTCTGACAGTGCGGCACTCCCTCAGCACTGACCCCTGACAGTGCGACACTCCCTCAGCACTGACCCTCTGACAGTGCGGCACTCCCTCAGCACTGACCCTCTGACAGTGCGACACTCCCTCAGCACTGACCCTCTGACAGTGCGGCACTCCCTCAGCACTGACCCTCTGACAGTGCGGCACTCTCTCAGCACTGACCCTCTGACAGTGCGGCACTCCCTCAGCACTAACCCTCTGACAGTGCGGCACTCCTCAGCAGTGACCCTCTGACAGTGCGGCACTCCCTCGGCACTGACCCTCTGACAGTGCGGCACTCTCTCAGCACTGACCCTCTGACAGTGCGGCACTCCCTCAGCACTGACCCTCTGACAGTGCGGCACTCTCTCAGCACTGACCCTCTGACAGTGCGGCACTCTCTCAGCACTGACCCTCTGACAGTGCGGCACTCCCTCAGCACTGACCCTCTGACAGTGCGGCACTCCCTCGGCACTGACCCTCTGACAGTGCGGCACTCTCTCAGCACTGACCCTCTGACAGTGCGGCACTCTCTCAGCACAGACCCTCTGACAGTGCGGCACTCCTCAGCACTGACCCTCTGACAGTGCGGCACTCCCTCGGCACTGACCCTCTGACAGTGCGGCACTCTCTCAGCACAGACCCTCTGACAGTGCGGCACTCCCTCAGCACTGACCCTCTGACAGTGCGGCACTCCCTCGGCACTGACCCTCTGACAGTGCGGCACTCCCTCAGCACTGACCCTCTGACAGTGCGGCACTCCCTCAGCACTGACCCTCTGACAGTGCGGCACTCCCTCGGCACTGACCCTCTGACAGAGCGGCACTCCCTCAGCACTGACCCTCTGACAGTGCGGCACTCCCTCGGCACTGACCCTCTGACAGAGCGGCACTCCCTCAGCACTGACCCTCTGACAGTGCGGCACTCCCTCAGCACTGACCCTCTGACAGTGCGGCACTCCCTCCGCACTGACCCTCTGACAGTGCGGCACTCCCTCAGCACTGACCCTCTGACAGTGCGGCACTCCCTCAGCACTGACCCTCTGACAGTGCGGCACTCCCTCAGCACTGACCCTCTGACAGTGCGGCACTCCCTCCGCACTGACCCTCTGACAGTGCGGCACTCCCTCAGCACTGACCCTCTGACAGTGCGGCACTCCCTCAGCACTGACCCTCTGACAGTGCGGCACACCCTCAGCACTGACCCTCTGACAGTGCGGCACTCCCTCAGCACTGACCCTCTGACAGTGCGGCACTCCCTCAGCACCGACCCTCTGACAGTGCGGCACTCTCTCAGCACTGACCCTCTGACAGTGCGGCACTCTCTCAGCCCTGACCCTCTGACAGTGCGGCACTCCCTCAGCACCGACCCTCTGACAGTGCGGCACTCTCTCAGCCCTGACCCTCTGACAGTGCGGCACTCCCTCAGCACTGACCCTCTGACAGTGCGGCACTCTCTCAGCCCTGACCCTCTGACAGTGCGGCACTCCCTCAGCACTGACCCTCTGACAGTGCGGCACTCCCTCAGCACTGACCCTCTGACAGTGCGGCACTCTCTCAGCACCGACCCTCTGACAGTGCGGCACTCCCTCAGCACTGACCCTCTGACAGTGCGGCACTCTCTCAGCACAGACCCTCTGACAGTGCGGCACTCCCTCAGCACTGACCCTCTGACAGTGCGGCACTCCTCAGCACTGACCCTCTGACAGTGCGGCACTCCCTCGGCACTGACCCTCTGACAGTGCGGCACTCTCTCAGCACAGACCCTCTGACAGTGCGGCACTCCCTCAGCACTGACCCTCTGACAGTGCGGCACTCCCTCGGCACTGACCCTCTGACAGTGCGGCACTCCCTCAGCACTGACCCTCTGACAGTGCGGCACTCCCTCAGCACTGACCCTCTGACAGTGCGGCACTCCCTCGGCACTGACCCTCTGACAGAGCGGCACTCCCTCAGCACTGACCCTCTGACAGTGCGGCACTCCCTCGGCACTGACCCTCTGACAGAGCGGCACTCCCTCAGCACTGACCCTCTGACAGTGCGGCACTCCTCAGCACTGACCCTCTGACAGTGCGGCACTCCCTCCGCACTGACCCTCTGACAGTGCGGCACTCCCTCAGCACTGACCCTCTGACAGTGCGGCACTCCCTCAGCACTGACCCTCTGACAGTGCGGCACTCCCTCAGCACTGACCCTCTGACAGTGCGGCACTCCCTCCGCACTGACCCTCTGACAGTGCGGCACTCCCTCAGCACTGACCCTCTGACAGTGCGGCACACCCTCAGCACTGACCCTCTGACAGTGCGGCACTCCCTCAGCACTGACCCTCTGACAGTGCGGCACTCCCTCAGCACTGACCCTCTGACAGTGCGGCACTCCCTCGCACTGACCCTCTGACAGAGCGGCACTCCCTCAGCACTGACCCTCTGACAGTGCGGCACTCCCTCGGCACTGACCCTCTGACAGAGCGGCACTCCCTCAGCACTGACCCTCTGACAGTGCGGCACTCCCTCAGCACTGACCCTCTGACAGTGCGGCACTCCCTCCGCACTGACCCTCTGACAGTGCGGCACTCCCTCAGCACTGACCCTCTGACAGTGCGGCACTCCCTCAGCACTGACCCTCTGACAGTACGGCACTCCCTCAGCACTGACCCTCTGACAGTGCGGCACTCCCTCCGCACTGACCCTCTGACAGTGCGGCACTCCCTCAGCACTGACCCTCTGACAGTGCGGCACTCCCTCAGCACTGACCCTCTGACAGTGCGGCACACCCTCAGCACTGACCCTCTGACAGTGCGGCACTCCCTCAGCACTGACCCTCTGACAGTGCGGCACTCCCTCAGCACCGACCCTCTGACAGTGCGGCACTCTCTCAGCACTGACCCTCTGACAGTGCGGCACTCTCTCAGCCCTGACCCTCTGACAGTGCGGCACTCCCTCAGCACCGACCCTCTGACAGTGCGGCACTCTCTCAGCCCTGACCCTCTGACAGTGCGGCACTCCCTCAGCACTGACCCTCTGACAGTGCGGCACTCTCTCAGCCCTGACCCTCTGACAGTGCGGCACTCCCTCAGCACTGACCCTCTGACAGTGCGGCACTCCCTCAGCACTGACCCTCTGACAGTGCGGCACTCTCTCAGCACCGACCCTCTGACAGTGCGGCACTCCCTCAGCACTGACCCTCTGACAGTGCGGCACTCCCTCAGCACCGACCCTCTGACAGTGTGGCACTCCCTCAGCACTGACCCTCTGACAGTGCGGCACTCCCTCGGCACTGACCCTCTGACAGTGCGGCACTCCCTCAGCACTGACCCTCTGACAGTGCGGCACTCCCTCAGCACCGACCCTCTGACAGTGCGGCACTCCCTCAGCACTGACCCTCTGACAGTGCGGCACTCCCTCGGCACTGACCCTCTGACAGTGCGGCACTCCCTCAGCACTGACCCTCTGACAGTGCGGCACTCCCTCAGTACTGACCCTCTGACAGTGCGGCACTCCCTCAGCACTGACCCTCTGACAGTGCGGCACTCCCTCAGCACTGACCCTCTGACAGTGCGGCACTCCCTCAGCACTGACCCTCTGACAGTGCGGCACTCCCTCGGCACTGGGAATGTCAGCCTGGATTTTGTCCTATCTTTTTCTAGGTTGGGGTTTGAACCCACAATCTTCTGCAACAAAAAACAAGAGTCTGCCCACTGAGCTGTGGTAATGACATTGAAATTGAGCTGCTGTTTTGTATTGTGGTCCTTGAGGAATAATTACAGACCCTGCAGAAAACGAGTCAGATTGAGGCAGAGGGAATGAGTTTGTTGAGGGTGACTGATGGAGGACACAGCTAAACCTGGGGCTGGTTTGTTCCATTCAGTCTCAATGTCACTGCCACATTCTCAGTGCGCTGCTGCCACCTTGTGTTAAAATAAGTTGCAGCAAGAGAGTTTTTCACATAAATGAGGCTGAGAGTCCTTTGCAATAATAATTCTAATTAAGGCTAAAATCCAAAGGAAGATTGGGCAATTAGAAAGTTGGTAGACAGAGAAGCAAAGTACCAGAATCAAACAGGGCCTCAGAAAAATAGTGGGAACAGCACAAGTAATTTTAAAAAGAGATTTTATGCCTTCACACGCGGAGCATTCACAATAAAGTGGATGAATTACACAAAAAGTGGATGATTTGTAATCCATTTGTACCAGATCCCTTGGGGAAACAATGATATGAAGTGTGAGCTGGCTGTGTCGGATTGGGAAATGTTACGTAACGGGAAGGTGAATGGGATGCTGGCCTTCATAGCGAGGGGGATTGAATATAAAAGTAGGGAGGTCTTGCTGCAGCTGTATAGGGCATTGGTGAGGCCGCAGCTGGAGTACTGTGTGCAGTTTTGGGCGCCGCACCTGCGCAAGGATATTTTGGCTTTGGAGGGAGTGCAGAGGAGGTTTACTAGGCTGATACCGGAGTTGAGGGGATTGAGCTATGAGGAGAGGCTGAATAAACTAGGCTTGTACTTTTTAGAGTTTAGAAGAATGAGGGGAGATCTCATTGAGACGTATAAGATGATGAATGGGATAGATAGGATAGAGGTGGAGAGACTCTTCCCGCTCAGAAAGGACAGTAGGACTAGGGGGCACAGCCTCAAGATAAAGGGGGGGCGGTTTAGAACAGAGTTGAGGAGGAACTTCTTCACCCAAAGGGTGGTGAATCTCTGGAATTCTCTGCCCGTTGAAGTGGTGGAGGCTGCCTCGCTAAATATTTTTAAGAAGTGGGTTGATGGGTTTTTGATAAGAGAGGGGATTAAGGGTTATGGGGAGAGGGCGGGAAGGTGGAGCTGAGTCACGACAGATCAGCCATGATCTTATTGAATGGTGGGGCAGGCTCGAAGGGCCAGATGGCCTACTCCTGCTCCTATTTCTTATGTTCTTATGACGATGGACCAGCAATAGCAAACATTCAAGGAGCGCACAAGTGAACTACAACAATTGTTTATTCCTGTCTGGAACAAAAGTAGAACTGGAAAGGTGGCCAAACCATGGCTTACCGGGGAAATGAGATAGTATTAGATCCAAGGGAAAAACATGCAGATTGGCCAGAAACAGCAGACTGAGGATTGGGAGCAGTTTAAAATCAGCAAAGGAGGACTAAGGGATTGATTCAGAAGGGGAAAATAGAGAATGAAAGTAAATTGACGGGGAACATAAATCTGACTGTAAAAGTTTCTGTAGGTACATAAACAGAAAAAGATTGACAAAGCGAATGTCGGCCCCTGACAGTCAGAACAGAGAATTTATAATGGGGAATAAAGAAATAGCTGAGGAATTAAATCTGTCCTTTGCTTCAGGCTTCACAAAGACATGAATAATGTACCAGAAATGCTGAGAGAAACACGTTTTAGTGAGGAGCTGAGGGAAATCAGCATTAGGAGAGAAATGGTTTTGGGGAAATTGATGGAATGAAGGTGGATAAATCTCCAGGTCCTGATAATCTTCATCCCAGAGAACTGAAGGAAGTGACCCTGGAAATAGTAGATCCATTGGTGGTTATTTTCCAAAATTCTTTGGGTTCTGGAATAGTTCCTACAGATTGGAGGGTCACCAATGTCAGCCGCTGTTCAAACAGGGAGGTAGAGAGAAAACAGGGAACTATAGACCAGTGAATCCAACATCGGGACTGGGGAAGTTGCTAGAGTTCATTATCAAGGATTTTATAACTCGGCATTTGGAAGGCAGTGGGATAATCAGACAGTCAGCCGTGGATTTACTCAAGGGAAATTATGCCTGATAAATGTGTTGGAATTTTTTGAGGATGTAATCAGTAGAGTTGATTGAGGAGAACCAATGGATGTGGTTTATTTAGACTTTCAGAAGGCTTTGGACAATTTCTCACATAATAGACTATGTAGTAAACTTAAAGCACATGGGGGATTGCAGGTAATGTCTTGAGATGAATAGAAAGCTGGTTAACAGATAGGAAGCAAAAAGTAGGCATAAATGGGTCCTTTTCTGATTGACAGTCAGTGACTAGTGAGGTTCCACAGGGATCTGGGCTGGGACCCAACTGTTCACATTATATATTAATGATATGGAAAAGGGAACTAAATGTATTATCTCCAAATTTGCAAATGATACAAAGTTGGGTGGGAGGGTGAGCTGTGAGGAGGATACAGAGATGCTTCAGTGTGATTTGGACAGGCTGAATGTGTGGGGATTTGCATGGCAGATCCAGTGTAATGTGGATAATTGTGAGATTATCCAGTTTGGTAGCAATAATAGGAAGACAGATTATTATTTGAATGGGTGTAAATTGAGAGATGGGGATACTCTATGAGACCTTGGAGTCCTCGTGTATCAGTCACTGAAAGTAAGCGTGCAGACACAGCAGGCAGTAAAGAAGGGAAATGGTATGTTGCCCTTCATAGCGAGAGGATTTGAGTATCGGGATAGGGATGTTTTACTGCAATTGTACAGGGCGATGGTGAGGTCACACCTGGAGTATTGTGTACAGTTTTGGTCTCCTTATCTGAGGAAGGATGTCCTTGCTATAGAGGGAGCACAGCGAAGGTTTACCAGGCTGATTCCTGGGATGGTGGGTACTGACCCTCTGACAGTGCGGCATTCCCTCAGCACTGACCCTCTGACAGTGCGGCACTCCCTCAGCACTGACCTCACGTGCTCACTGTGTACTCCCTCAGCACTGACCCTCTGACAGTGCGGCACTCCCTCAGCACTGACCCTCTGACAGTGCGGCACTCCCTCAGTACTGACCCTCTGACAGTGCAGCATCCCCTCAGTACTGACCCTCTGACAGTGCGGCGCTCCCTCAACACTGACCCTCTGACAGTGCGGCACTCCCTCAGCACTGACCTCTGACAGTGCGGCACTCCCTCAGCACTGACCCTCTGACAGTGCGGCACTCCCTCAGCACTGACCTCTGACAGTGCGGCACTCCCTCAGCACTGACCCTCTGACAGTGCAGCACTCCCTCAGTGTGTGTTTTATAAAAATAATTTTAAAATATTTACTCCTTTGCTGCAATAGTTGTTTTTTTTGTCCCAGAATGCGGTTTGTCCTGCTGGTGAGTGTCTGGACAAGGGAACATGACATTAAAATTAAAGGCAATTCCTTCGAGAGAGAAGTTTAGACATACTGTCAGAGGCCCTTTGCTGTTTGTAATATATATAAATCATTTGGAGAAAATCTAACTGATTTGATTAATAAGTTTGTGGATGACACAAAGGGTTTGGTAGATTTGTGGATAGCGATGAGGACCATCAGAGGATACAGCAGGATATAGATCAGTTGGAGACTTGGGCGGAGGAGATGGCCTTGGAGGGAGTGCAGAGGAGGTTTACTCGGCTGATACCGGAGTTGAGGGGGTTGAGCTATGAGGAGAGGCTGAATAAACTAGGCTTGTACTCGTTAGAGTTTAGAAGAATGAGGGAGATCTCATTGAGACGTAATAAGATGATGAATGGGATGGATAGGATAGAGGTGGAGAGACTCTTCCCGCTCAAAAAAGACAGTAGGACTAGGGGGTACAGCCTCAAGATAAAGGGGGGTCGTTTAGAACAGAGTTGAGGAGGAACTTCTTCACTCAAAGGGTGGTGAATCTCTGAATTCTCTGCCCGTTGAAGTGGTGGAGGCTGCCTCGCTAAATATTTTCAAGAAGCGGGGTTGATGGGTTTTTGATAAGAGAGGGGATTAAGGGTTATGGGGAGAGGGCGGGAAGGTGGAGCTGAGTCACGACAGATCAGCCATGATCTTATTGAATGGCGGGGCAGGCTCGAAGGGTTAGATGGCCTACTCCTGCTCCTATTTCTTATGTTTTTATGGCAGATGAGTTTAATCCGGACAAATGTGAGGTAATGCATTTTGAAGGTCTAATACAGATAGGAAATATACAGTAAATGGCAGAACCCTAAAGTGTATTGATAGGCAGAGGGATCTGGGTGTACAGGTACACAGGTCACTGAAAGTGGCAATGCAGGTGGAGAGGTAGACAAGAAGGCATACGGCATGACTGCCTTCATCAGCTGGGGTATTGGCAAGTCATGTTGCAGCTTTATAGAACCTTAGTTGGGCCGCACTTGGAATATAGTGTTCAATTCTGGTCGCCACACTACCAGAAGGATGTGGAGGCTTTGGAGAGGGTACAGAAAAGATTTACCAGGTTGCCTGGTATAGAGGGCATTAGCTGTGAAGAAGTTGGAGAAACTTGATTTGTTCTCACTGGAGCGATGGAGTTTGAGGGGTGACCCGATAGAAGTCTACAAGTTTACCAGGATGTTGCCTGGTATGGAGGGGAGATCCTATGAGGAGAGACTGAGAGATTTGGGTTGTTTTCGCTGGAAAGAAGGCGGCTAAGAGGGATGAAACATATAAGATGATTAGAGGTTTAGATAGGGTGGATAGTGATAGCCTTTTTCCTCTGATGGAGAAATCTAGCACGAGGGGGCATCGCTTTAAATTAAGGGGGGGTAGTTATAGGACGGATGTCAGGGGTAAGTTCTTTACCCAGAGGGTGGTGAGGGATTGGAATGTGCTGCCTGCTGCAGTTGTAAATGCGCCTAGTTTGGGGGCGTTTAAGAGATCTGTGGATAGGTTTATGGACGAAAAGGGATTGGTTTAGGTTAGTGGGTCATTGTTTTTGTAACTGGTCGGCGCAACATCGTGGGCCGAAGGGCCTGTTCTGTGCTGTAATGTTCTATGTTCTATGTTCTATGTACAAGATTATGAGAGGCATGGACAGAGTGGATAGTCAGAAGCTTTTTCCCAGGGTGGAAGAGTAATTACTCGGGGGCACAGGTTTAAGGTGTGAGGGGCAAGGTTCAAAGGAGATGTACGAGGCAGATTCTTTACACAGAGGGGGGTGGGTGCCTGGAACTCGCTGTCGGGGGAGGGAGTGGAAGTGGATATGGTAGTGAGTTTAAGGGGCTTCTTGACAAGTACATTGAATAGGATGGGAATAGAGGGATACGGTCCTGGAAGGGTGGGGGGTTTTAATTCAGTCGGGCAGCGTGATCGGTGCAGGATTGGAGGGGCCGAAGGGCCTGTTCCTGTGCTGTAATTTTCTTTGTTCTATTTCTCCAGTGGGACTGATGCAGTTGTGTTGAACTCCACTGAAACTGAAAGATGCTGCATTAATAATGTTAAATCTGAGATTGCAAGCTTTCTGATTGCTCGGATTTTTTCCAAACAAGATACATAACATGGAATTGAAGGAGATAGAATACAGATCAGCCCTGATCTCATTGAATTAGGGGCTGAATGGCCTTTGCGTATCTCTCCCTGCTAATTGTCTCTTTGTAGTTTGTCAGCAGGTGGCAGCAGAGAGGCTGTGGTCTGATCTCAGCCCATTCAAATCCATCGGAAATTTCAGTGGACCGGGAATATTGGGGCTTTACAGCATTCAGCAGGATGCTGCCTGCGGATGGAGAGATTGGAGAAGCTTGGATTGTTTTCTCTGGAGCAGAGAAGGCTGAGGAGGGACATGATTGAGGAGTTTGGCCAGGATGAGGAGGGAGAAGCTGCTCCCCTTCGTTTTGGGGGTCAATCCCACAGGGGACAGTTTTAGGCTGAGGGGTGGGAGATTCCGAGGGGATTTGAGAAAACATTTTTTCCCATGGGTGGTGGGAATCGGGAATGTGCCTGCCTGGGAAGGTAATGGAAGCTGGAAATCTCACAACCTTAAAAACTTTTTGATGAGTATTTGAACGTCAAAACATTCCAGGAAAATGGGACTAGCCTTTAATGGTAGATTCAATGGGCCGAAGGGCCTTTTCTGTTCTGTGTGACTCTCGGCTTCGATTGGCTGACGGAAAGTGTTTCGACTGATTCAAATTCACTTTTCAGAAATAGTCAACTGGCACCTCCCCCCCACCCCCCAAATCACCCCCCAAATCACCCCCTCCAAATCACCCCCCCCAAATCATCCCCCAAATCACCACCCCAAATCACCCCCCAAATCACCCCCCAAATCACCCCCAAATCACCCCCCCAAATCACCCCCCCCAAATCACCCCCCCCAAATCATCCCCCAAATCACCCCCCAAATCACCCCCCAAATCACCCCCCAAATCACCCCCAAATCACCCCCCCCAAATCACCCCCCCAAATCACCCCCCAAATCACCCCCCCAAATCACCCCCCCCAAATCACCCCCCCAAATCACTCCCCCCCAATCACCCCCCCAAATCACCCCCACCCCCCCAAATCACTCCCCCCAAATCACCCCCCCAAATCACCCCCCCAAATCACCCCCCCAAATCACCCGCCCAAATCACCCCCCCAAATCACCCCCCCAAATCACCCGCCCCAAATCACCCCCCCCCTCAAATCACCCCCAAATCACCCCCCCCAAATCACCCGCCCCAAATCACCGCCCCCTCAAATCACCCCCCAAATCACCCCCCCCAAATCACCCGCCCCAATCACCCCCCCCTCAAATCACCCCCCCATATCACCCCCCCCCAAATCACCCCCCAAATCACCCCCCCCAAATCACCCCCCCAATCACCCCCCCCTCAAATCACCCCCCCCAAATCACCCCCCCCCTCATATCACCCCATCAAATCACCCCCCCAAATCACCCCCCAAATCACCCCCCCCAAATCACCCCCCCAAATCACCCCCCCCAAATCATCCGCCCCAAATCACCCCCCCAAATCACCCGCCCCAAATCACCCCCCCAAATCACCCCCCCCAAATCACCCGCCCCAAATCACCCCCCCCAAATCACTCCCCCCAAATCACCCCCCCCAAATCACCCCCCCCCTCAAACACCCCTCAAAATCACCCCTCAAATCACCCCCCCAAATCACCCCCCCCAAATCACCCCCCCCAAATCACCCCCCCCAAATCACCCCCCAAATCACCCCCCAAATCACCCCACCCCCCCCAAATACCACACCCCCCCCCCCCCAAATCCCCCCCGCCGAACTCACCCCCCCCCAGAACTCACCCCCCCCGAACTCACCCCCCCCAACTCACCCCCAACTCACCACCCCAACTCACCCCCCCCCAACTCACCCCACCCCAACTCACCCCCCCAACTCACCCCCCAACTCACCCCCCCAACTCAACCACCCCCCCCAACTCACCCCCCCCAACTCACCCCCCCAACTCACCCCCCCCCCCCAACTCACCCCCCCCAACTCACCCCCCCCAACTCACCCCCCCCGAACTCACCCCCCCCAACTCACCCCCCCCAACTCACCCCCCCCAACTCAACCCCCCCAACTCACCCCCCCCAACTCACCCCCCCCAACTCCCCCCCAACTCACCCCCCCCAACTCACCCCCCCCCAAACTCACCCCCCCCAACTCACCCCCCCCAACTCACCCCCCCCAACCCCCCCCAACTCACCCCCCCCAACTCACCCCCCCCAACTCACCCCCCCCAACTCACCCCCCCCAACTCACCCCCCCCAACTCACCCCCCCCAACTCACCCCCCCCCAACTCACCGCCCCCAACTCAACCCCCCCAACTCAACCACCCCCCAACTCAACCCCCCCAACTCAACCCCCCGTCCTCCAGCCCAACTCCTCCCCCCCTCCCACAGCCCATGCCCCTTCCCCCTCCAACCAACCCCAGGGCCCATCGCTCACCTTCCCCCTCACCTGGCACATCAGCCCCCCTCCTGCCTCCTCGCCCCCACTCCTGGCCCATGACACCCCCTCACCTCACACCCTCCAGTCATAGTCACAGAGGTTTACAGCATGGAAACAGGCCCTTCGGCCCAACTTGTCCATGTTGCCCCTTTTATTTTAAAACCCCTAAGCTAATCCCAATTGCCCACATTTGGCCCATATCCCTCTATACCCATCGTACCTGTGTAAATATCTAAATACTTTTTAAAAGACAAAATTGTACCCACCTCTACTACTACCTCTGGCAGCTTGTTCCAGACACTCACCACCTTCTGTGTCAAAAATTTGCCCCTCTGGACACTTTTGTATCTCTCCCCTCTCACCTTAAACCTGTGCCCTCGAGTTTTAGACTCCCCTACCTTTGGGAAAAGATACTGACTATCTACCTTGTCTGTGCCCCTCATTATTTTGTAGACTTTTATAGACCCCTCATCTTCCTATGCTCTGGAGAAAATAGTCCCAGTCCATCCAGCTTCTCCTTATAACTCAATCCATCAAGTCCCAGTAGAATCCTAATAAATTTTTTCTGCACTCTTTCTAGTTTAATAATATCCTTTCTATAATAGGGTGACCAGAACTGCACACAGTATTCCAAGTGTGGCCTTACCAATGTCTTGTACAACTTCAACAAGACGTCCCAACTCCTGTATTCAATGTTCTGACCAATGAAACCAAGCATGCCGAATGCCTTCTTCACCACTCTGTCCACCTGTGACTCCACTTTCAAGGAGCTATGAACCTGTACCCTAGATCTCTTTGTTCTGTAACTCTCCCCAACACCCTATCATTAACTGAGTAAGTCCTGCCCTGGTTCAATCTACAAAATGCATCACCTCACATTTGCTCTAAATTAAACTCCATCTGCCATTCGTCAGCCCACTGGCCCAATTGATCAAGATCCTGTTGCAATTGGAGATAACTTTCTTCACTGTCCACTATGTCACCAATCTTGGTGTCATCTGCAAACTTACTAACATGCCCCCTATATTCTCATCCAAATCATTAATATAAATGACAAATAACAGTGGGCCCAGCACTGATCCCTGAGACACACCGCTGGTCACAGGCCTCCAGTTTGAAAAACAACTCTCTACAACCACCCTCTGGCTTCTGTCAAGAATAGTCATGATGTGGGTATGCCGGCGTTGGACTGGCGTAAACACAGTAAAAAGGTTGGACTAAATCATAAATAGGTTGGACTAAAACCTGGTGTTGTCAGACTTTTTATTCTGTCAAGAAGCCAATTTTGTATCCATTTAGGTACCTCACCCTGGATCCCGTGAGATTTAACCTTATGAAACAACCTACCATGCGGTATCTTGTCAAAGGCCTTGCTAAAGTCCATGTAAACAACATCACCTGCACTGCCCTCATCTACCTTCTCGGTTACCCCTTCAAAAAACTCAGTCAAATTTGTGAGACATGATTTTCCACTCACAAAGCCATGCTGACTGTCCCTAATGAGTACTTGCATCTCTAAATGCCTGTAGATCCTGTCTCTCAAAATACCTTCCAATAATTTACCCACCCACAGATGTAAGGCCTTTCCCGGGCAGCCTTTTTTAAATAAAAGGTACAACATTTGCCACTCTCCAATTTTCAGGCACCTTACCTGTGACAATCGATGATTCAAATATCTCGGCTAGGGGACCCGCAATTTCCTCCTTAGCCTCCCGCAATGTCCTGGGATATACTTCATCAGGTCCCGGGGATTTATCTACCTTGATGCGTTTTAAGACTTCTAGCACCTCCTTCTCTGTAATATGTACACTCCTCAAGACATCACTACTTGTTTTCCCAAGTTCCCCAACATCCATGCTTTTCTCAACAGTAAATACTGATGAGAAATATCCATTTAGGATCTCTCCCCTCTCTTGTGGATCTGCACATAGATGACCTTGTTGATCTTTAAGAGGCCCTACTCTCTCCCTCGTTATTCTTTTGCCTTTATGTATTTATAGAAGCTCTTTGGATTCTCCTTTGCCTTATCTGCCAAAACAATCTCGTGTCCCCTTTTTGCCCTCCTGATTTCTCTCTTAACTCTCCTCCTACACCCCACTCCTGGCCCCGTGCCCTCCCCCCCGCCCCTCACTGCTGGGCCATGCCCCCTCCTTGTAGCTGGGGCTTGCCTCATCCGAGTAGAATCATTAACAGCAGATCTTTCCCTGAGACCTGGTCAGAGATTCTTTGCGAATCCTGTTTATCAGCAACTGGCACCAAGTTTCAGCTCAGTGACGGAGACATCGAGTTCTGCTTCAGCTTTTCCTGGTTTTCCTCCCGATGGGAAGCGGACTCCCAGTGTCTGCTCGGCTAGTTGGATTATCAAGGCTGAGATTCGTTACGTGGCAGATGGAATATTCCCATTATCCAATTAAGAAAAAACCCTCAGGATGTCCCAAAGCCAGGGAAGCCGAGTCACTGTCGTAAAGCTGGAAACACAGCTGCCAAGTTGTGCACAGCAAGATCCCACAGAGAGGAATCTGATCAGGGCTGCAGATATTGGACCAGAATTTGAGGAGAATCCTTCTGTCCGTCTCCAATCTAATGGAATTCTTTATCTCCGCCTCAGGGAACAGACACAGCTCACAGCGACTCGGAAATAGAAAATAGCAAGAGTACGTCATTCGGCTCTTCAAACCTGTCTGCCATTCAACATATTCATGGCTGATCTATCTCAACCCCATATTCCCATGCTCTCACCATACTCCTCGACATCTTTAGAGTCTAGAAATCCAGTTTTTTCTTAAATATATTCATGATTTGGTCTTTGCAGCTTTCTGTGGCAGGGATTTTCACATGTTCACCACTACGTGAGTGAAGAGATTTCTCCTCATCTCAGTTCTAAATGGTCTCCCTCGAATCCTGAGACTGTTACCCCTTGTTCTGGTCTCCCCAGTCAGAGGAAACAGCATCCCAGCAATCCAGTCTGTCTAGCCCTGTCAGAATTTTATATATTTCAATGAGATCCCCTCTTATTGGTCTAAACTCCAGTGAATACAGGCCCGATCCACCCAAGCTCTCCTCATATGACAACCCTGCCATCTCAGGATTCCATCTGATGAACCTTTGCTGCATTCTTTTATTGTAAGTATATCCTTTCTTCGTTAAGATGATCAAAACTGCACGCAATACTCCAGGTGTAGCCTCACCAAAGGTCCTGTACAGCTGCAGTAAGACATCCTTGTTCCTATACTCAAGTCCTCATGCGATTAAGGCCAATTTGTCTTCCTAACTGTTTACTGTACCTGCATGTCTGATTTCAATGGTTGGTGTACAAAGACATCCAGGTTCCTTTGTATTTCAATTAGAACATAGAACACTACAGCACAAACAGGCCCTTCGGCCCACGAGTTGCGCCGATCACATCCACGTGCTCACTGTGTACAGACCTATCTATAACCCCCAATCTCATTAAACCCCATATACTCATCCAGAAGTCTTTTAAAAGACCCCAGCGAGTTCACCTCCACCACCACTGACGGCAGCCGATTCCATTCACTCACCACCCTCTGAGTGAAAAACTTACCCCTAACATCACTTCTGAACTTCCCTCCCTCACGTGCTCACTGTGTGTCCTCTCGTAGTAACCATTTCAACCCAGGGAAATAGCCTCTGAGAGTCCACCCTATCTATTCCTCTCAACATTTTGTAAACTTCAATCAGGTCACCTCTCAATCTTCGTCTCTCCAGGGAAAAGAGTCCCAGCTCCCTCAACCTAACTTCATAAGGCATGCTTCCCAGTCCAGGCAACATCCTTGTAAATCTCCTCTGTACCCTCTCAATAGCTTCTACATCTTTCCTATAGTGAGGCGACCAGAACTGCGCACAGTACTCCAAATGAGGCCTGACAAGGGTCCTGTAAAGTTGCAGCATTACCTCCCGACTCCTAAACTCAATCCCTCGATTAATGAAGGCCAGTACACCATACGCCTTCTTGACCACCTCCTCCACCTGCGAGGCTGATTTAAGAGTCCTGTGGACCCGGACCCCTAGAGCCTTCTGCTCTTCAACACCACTCAGACTTCTGCCCTTGATAGTGTACTCGTTCATCCCGTTGGTTCTGCCGAAATGGACGACTACACATTTATCCGCGTTGAAGTCCATCTGCCACTTCTCCGCCCATTCCTGCATCCTATTTATGTCCTGCTGCAACTTTTGACATCCTTCCAGACCATCCACAACACCGCCGACCTTCGTGTCATCAGCGAACTTGCTAACCCATCCCTCCACTTCCTCATCCAGGTCATTTATGAAAATGACAAACAACAAGGGTCCCAGAACAGATCCTTGAGGCACTCCGCTGGTGACTGACCTCCATTCAGAAAAAGTCCCATCCACAACCACTCTCTGCCTTCTGCAGGCAAGCCAGTTCTGGATCCACAAGGCCAAAGGCCCTTGGATCCCATGCCCTCTCACCTTCTCAAGAAGTCTTGAATGGGGGACCTTATCAAACGCCTTGCTGAAGTCCATGTACACTACGTCCACGGCACTTCCTTCGTCAATGTGTTCAGTCACATTATCGAAGAACTCAACTAGGCTTGTAAGGCACGACCTGCCCTTGACAAATCCATGCTGACTATTCCTGATCATGTCAAACCTCTCCAAATGTTCGTAAATTTTGTCCCTCAGAAGCCTCTCCATCAGCTTACCAACCACTGAGGTCAAACTCACCGGTCGGTAATTTCCCGGGCTATCTCTGTTCCCTTTATTGAAAATAGGGACTACATCCGCAATCCTCCGGAACCTCTCCTGTCTCCATTGACGACGCAAAGATCATCGCCAGGGGCTCTGCAATCACTTCCCTGGCCTCCCACAGTATCCTGGGGTACATCCCATCTGGTCCCGGCGACTTATCTACCTTGATAGAATTCAAAAGTTCCAACACATCCTCCTCCTTAATATTCACGTATTCAATCTTTTCCATCTGCTGCAAATCCATAACAAAATCTCCCAGATCAGCTTCCACTGTGAATACTGAGGCGAAGTACTCGTTAAGCACCTCTGCCATTTCTTCTGGTTCCATACAGACCTTTCCCCCCCTCACCTTTTATAGGTCCTATCCCTTCTCTTCTTACCCTTTTACCTTTCACATATTTATAGAAGGCCTTGGGATTCTCCTTAATCTTACCCGCCAAGGTCTTCTCATGACCCCTTCTGGCTCTCCTAATTTCCCTTTTAAGTTCCTTCCTACAGTCCTTATACTCCTCAAGATCCTTAACCTCTCCTAATTCCCTGAATCTCTTGTACACCTTCCCTTATCTATAGTGCAGCGATCACTAAATACAGCCCCTCTAACTATATAGCAGAGGGTCAGTGCCGAGGGAGCGCCGCACTGTCAGAGGGTCAGTGCTGAGGGAGTGCCGCACTGTCAGAGGGTCGGTGCTGAGGGAGTGCCGCACTGTCAGAGGGTCAGTGCTGAGGGAGTGCCGCACTGTCAGAGGGTCAGTGCTGAGGGAGTGCTGCACTGTCAGAGGGTCAGTGTTGAGGGAGTGCCGCACTGTCAGAGGGTCAGTACTGAGGGAGTGCCGCACTGTCAGAGGGTCAGTGCCGAGGGAGCGCCACACTGCCGGAGGGTCAGTGCCGAGGGAGCGCCGCACTGCCAGAGGGTCAGTACTGAGGGAGCGCCGCACTGTCAGAGGGTCAGTACTGAGGGAGTGCCGCACTGTCAGAGGGTCAGTGCCGAGGGAGCGCCACACTGCCGGAGGGTCAGTGCCGAGGGAGCGCCGCACTGCCAGAGGGTCAGTACTGAGGGAGCGCCGCACTGTCAGAGGGTCAGTGCCGAGGGAGCGCCGCACTGTCAGAGGGTCAGTACTGAGGGAGTGCCGCACTGTCAGAGGGTCAGTGCTGAGGGAGTGCCGCACTGTCAGAGGGTCAGTGCCGAGGGAGCGCCGCACTGTCAGAGGGTCAGTGCTGAGGGAGCGCCGCACTGTCAGAGGGTCAGTGCCGAGGGAGCGCCGCACTGCCAGAGGGTCAGTACTGAGGGAGCGCCGCACTGTCAGAGGGTCAGTGCTGAGGGAGTGCCGCACTGTCAGAGGGTCAGTGCTGAGGGAGTGCCGCACTGTCAGAGGGTCAGTGCTGAGGGAGTGCCGCACTGTCAGAGGGTCAGTGCTGAGGGAGTGCCGCACTGTCAGAGGGTCAGTGCTGAGGGAGTGCCGCACTGTCAGAGGGTCAGTGCTGAGGGAGTGCCGCACTGTCAGAGGGTCAGTGCTGAGGGAGTGCCGCACTGTCAGAGGGTCAGTGCTGAGGGAGTGCCGCACTGTCAGAGGGTCAGTGCTGAGGGAGTGCCGCACTGTCAGAGGGTCAGTGCTGAGGGAGTGCCGCACTGTCAGAGGGTCAGTGCCGAGGGAGTGCCGCTCTGTCAGAGGTGCTGTCTTTTTAATTAGACAGTAAACGAAGACCATGTCAGGCTTCTGGAGGAGGAAGAATAAGGAAACTCTTCCCAATGTCCTCAGGTTAATATTTATTCTTCAATCAATGACTTTAAAACAGTTGATCTGCCATTTCCTGAGTGCAGTGCGTGGGATCTTGCTGTGCACAATCAGGCTGTTTTGTTCTCCATTTCACAATTCTGATTGAATAGCATTTAGGAGGATGCTGAGACTGTGTGTGACGCGATGGAATTGCAACATTCTCTCTCTCTCTCTCTCTCTCTCCCGTGCTCAGCACTCTGCCAGTCTGCTTTTAAAACTGTTCGGGATTGATAACAGCTGATCCAACAAACACGCCCGAGGAATGAAACTGCTCAGCAAATCCATCCAAACACTCAAAATGCTGAATCTTCCAGAACTATAAGATCCCGATTATTCCAAAGGGATCAATAGCTCAAGAGGAGGAACCAAGCTCTTGTTCACATGATGCCATTATCGAATCCCTACAGTGCCCAAGGAGGTCATTCGGTCCATCGAGTCTCACTGTCTATAATGCAACCCAGACCCTATTCCCGTAACACCACAAATTTACCCTGCTATTCCCCTGATATTAGGGTTTAGCGTGGCCAATCCACCTAACCTGTACATCTTTAGAGTTTGAAAGGAAACTGGAGCACCTGGAGGAAGCCCACGCAGACATGGGGAGAATGTGCAGACTCCACACAGTTACCCGAGGTCAGAATTGAACACAGGTCCTTGGCGCTGTGAGGCAGCAGTGCTAACCACTGTGCCACCGTGTTGCCCCCTGACTAACCGCCAGTTAGTCAGTCTCAGCACAGCACCTCCCTGCAGATTCAGAGGCACAAGGTCACAGGGTCAGAGTGTGAAGGTCACAGGGTCAGAGTGTGAGGTGCAGTTCCAGACAGGTCACTGGAAGTGTCCCTTATACAGGGTGATGAATGGTTGGGGTGTGATTGCGCCCTCTGCATTCACAGAATATTGAATCTCTGTCAACACTGGAAAGTCCAGAACAGCAGAAACCGAGCAAAGGGCAACCCTTCCATCCTGAACTCCAGTCAGGATCCAGACTGTTCTCCAGACGATTGGGGTAAGTTTGTGATGGCATTGACTCTGTCCAGCTCCAGACGGCGTATGTGCATCTGTGAGTGTGTCCATGTCTCTGTGTGTGTGTCCGTGTCCATGTGTGTGTCCGTGTGTGTGTCCGTGTGTGTGTCTGTGTCTGTGTGTGTGTCCGTGTGTGTGTCTGTGTGTCCGTGTCTGTGTGTCCGTGTCTGTGTGTCCGTGTCTGTGTGTGTGTCCGTGTGTGTGTGTGTCTGTGTGTGTGTGTCTGTGTGTGTGTGTCTGTGTGTGTGTGTCCGTGTGTGTGTGTCCGTGTGTGTGTGTGTGTCCGTGTGTGTGTGTGTGTCCGTGTCCGTGTGTGTGTGTGTGTGTCCGTGTGTGTCTGTGTGTCCGTGTGTCTGTGTGTGTGTCCGTGTCTGTGTGTGTGTCCGTGTCTGTGTGTCTGTGTGTGTGTGTGTGTCCGTGTCTGTGTGTGAATCCGTGTCTGTGTGTGTGTCCGTGTCTGTGTGTGTGTGTGTGTGTGTGTCCGTGTCTGTGTGTCTCCGTGTGTCTGTGTGTGTGTGTCCGTGTCTGTGTGTGTGTGTGTCTGTGTGTCCGTGTGTGTGTGGAGGTGCTGTAGGCTGATCTGGCTTCAGTTCCATTGAACCTTCCCCAGGTTTTACCTTTCAAGATCTGGATTGCCCAGATTACAGAGGAGCAGAATTGCTTTTGAATTAATGTTCTCTGAGGGTGGCCCTGGTTGAACAGCTTTTCAAAGTTCTGCTAGAAAGTGAGCAGCTCAGAAGAAGCACAAAGCCCCTTTGTCCCAAAGTGTGGCACTGGGAGCCAGTGGGTTCACTGTGGCACTGGGAGCCAGTGGGTTCAGTGTGGCACTGGGAGCCAGTGGGTTCACTGTGGCACTGGGAGCCAGTGGGTTCAGTGTGGCACTGGGAGCCAGTGGGTTCACTGTGGCACTGGGAGCCAGTGGGTTCAGTGTGGCACTGGGAGCCAGTGGGTTCAGTGTGGCACAGGGAGCCAGTGGGTTCACTGTGGCACTGGGAGCCAGTGGGTTCAGTGTGGCACTGGGAGCCAGTGGGTTCAGTGTGGCACAGGGAGCCAGTGGGTTCACTGTGGCACTGGGAGCCAGTGGGTTCACTGTGGCACTGGGAGCCAGTGGGTTCAGTGTGGCACTGGGAGCCAGTGGGTTCAGTGTGGCACAGGGAGCCAGTGGGTTCACTGTGGCACTGGGAGCCAGTGGGTTCACTGTGGCACTGGCAGCCAGTGGGTTCACTGTGGCACTGGGAGCCAGTGGGTTCAGTGTGGCACAGGGAGCCATTGGATTCAGTGTGGCACAGGGAGCCAGTGGGTTCACTGTGGCACTGGGAGCCAGTGGGTTCAGTGTGGCACTGGGAGCCAGTGGTTTCAGTGTGGCACTGGGAGCCAGTGGGTTCAGTGTGGCACAGGGAGCCAGTGGATTCACTGTGGCACAGGGAGCCAGTGGGTTCACTGTGGCACTGGCAGCCAGTGGGTTCAGTGTGGCACTGGGAGCCAGTGGGTTCAGTGTGGCACTGGGAGCCAGTGGGTTCACTGTGGCACTGGGAGCCAGTGGGTTCACTGTGGCACTGGGAGCCAGTGGGTTCACTGTGGCACTGGGAGCCAGTGGGTTCACTGTGGCACTGGGAGCCAGTGGGTTCAGTGAGGCACAGGGAGCCAGTGGATTCGCTGTGGCACTGGGAGCCAGTGGGTTCAGTGTGGCACTGGGAGCCAGTGGGTTCAGTGTGGCACAGGGAGCCAGTGGGTTCACTGTGGCACTGGGAGCCAGTGGGTTCACTGTGGCACTGGCAGCCAGTGGGTTCACTGTGGCACTGGGAGCCAGTGGGTTCAGTGTGGCACTGGGAGCCAGTGGGTTCAGTGTGGCACTGGGAGCCAGTGGGTTCAGTGTGGCACAGGGAGCCAGTGGATTCACTGTGGCACAGGGAGCCAGTGGGTTCACTGTGGCACTGGCAGCCAGTGGGTTCACTGTGGCACTGGGAGCCAGTGGGTTCACTGTGGCACTGGGAGCCAGTGGGTTCACTGTGGCACTGGGAGCCAGTGGATTCACTGTGGCACTGGCAGCCAGTGGGTTCAGTGTGGCAGTGGGAGCCAGTGAGTTCAGTGTGGCACTGGGAGCCAGTGGGTTCAATGTGGCACTGGCAGCCAGTGGGTTCAGTGTGGCACTGGGAGCCAGTGGGTTCACTGTGGCACTGGGAGCCAGTGGGTTCAGTGTGGCACAGAGAGCCAGTGGATTCACTGTGGCACTGGCAGCCAGTGGGTTCAGTGTGGCACTGGGAGCCAGTGGGTTCGGTGTGGCACTGGGAGCCAGTGGGTTCAGTGTGGCACTGGGAGCCAGTGGGTTCAGTGTGGCACTGGGAGCCAGTGGGTTCAGTGTGGCACAGGGAGCCAGTGGGTTCAGTGTGGCACTGGGAGCCAGTGGGTTCAGTGTGGCACTGGGAGCCAGTGGGTTCACTGTGGCACTGGGAGCCAGTGGGTTCAGTGTGGCACTGGGAGCCAGTGGGTTCAGTGTGGCACTGGGAGCCAGTGGGTTCACTGTGGCACTGGGAGCCAGTGGGGTTCAGTGTGGCACTGGGAGCCAGTGGGTTCACTGTGGCACTGGGAGCTAGACTGGGCTGGGCTGGGCTGGGCTGGGTCGGGCTGGGCTGGACTGGACTGGGCTGGGTCGGGCTGGGCTGGACTGGACTGGGCTGTGCTGGGCTGGGCTGGGCTGGACTGGGCTGGACTGGACTGGACTGGACTGGGCTGGGTCGGGCTGGGTCGGGCTGGGCTGGACTGGACTGGGCTGGACTGGACTGGGCTGGGTCGGGCTGTGCTGGGCTGGGCTGGGCTGGACTGGGCTGGGCTGGGTCGGGCTGTGCTGGGTCGGGCTGGGCTGGGCTGGACTGGGCTGGGCTGGGCTGGGCTGGGCTGGGCTGGGCTGGGCTGGGCTGGGCTGGGTCGGGCTGGGCTGGGCTGGGCTGGGCTGGGCTGTGCTGGGTCGGGCTTGGGCTGGCTGGCTGGACTGGGCTGGCTGGGCTGGGCTGGGCTGGGCTGGGCTGGGTCGGGCTGGGCTGGGCTGGGCTGGGCTGGGCTGTGCTGGGTCGGGCTGGGCTGGGCTGGACTGGGCTGGGCTGGGCTGGGCTGGGCTGGGCTGGGCTGGGCTGGGCTGGGCTGGGCTGGGCTGGGCTGGGCTGGGCTGGACTGGGCTGGGCTGGGCTGGACTGGGCTGGGCTGGGCTGGGCTGGGCTGGGCTGGGCTGGGCTGGGCTGGGCTGGGCTGGGCTGGGTCGGGCTGGGTTGGGTCGGGCTGGGTCGAGCTGGGCTGGGCTGGGTCGGGCTGGGTCGGGTCGGGCTGGGCTGGGCTGGGCTGGGTCGGGCTGGGTCGGGCTGGGTCGGGTCGGGCTGGGCTGGGCTGGGCTGGGCTGGGCTGGGCTGGGCCGGGCCGGGCTGGGCTGGGCTGGGCCGGGCTGGGTCGGGCACCACCTGTGAAGCTGAGCTTCTGGAACAGTCCAGCTGAACGCACATTTCAGTGAAGTAAGAAAACTCTCAGTTTTATGGAGAGAAAGTATTCTTTGTGCTGTTTGTGAGTTTGACTCAGTGCCGGTGGGAAACAGGATGGAGTGGGACTGATGGCTGCGGCTACACTGAGTGCGGCAGGAATTAGAATAAAACGTGTCCGAAAAGTGAGTCACAAATGTAAACTTTTTGGAAATTCTGAGTGAAGTCTTCAGATTCCAGTCCATAACAGCAGTTACCATGGAAACGGCCCTGGATTCAGGTTTGGGGCGTGAGGGTTTGTGTGGGACACGGGTGCGGCGTTCCGCCCGGAATGGTCCGTGTGCCGGATCCTGGGGATTGAATAACAGACACCCGGCAATGTGAGAATAACATTTTATTCAATATGTGGGGAACAGGGACACGGGATTGTCCAAATACTGTTAAACATCAACAAGATCAGTAACCGGCACAAATGTCTGAAACAAAGTAAAATAAACATCACTTTAAACAGTGAGGAAACAGGATCGCTCACAACTTCCTCACAAACCAGCACAGTAACCCCATCCAGATCCTCACAACACTCCGCATCCCTCCACTCTCACCGGGGGGGGGGGGGGGGGAGTAACGGGGTAGGGGGGGGCAGTGGGGGAGTAACGGGGGTGGGGGGGGGAGTAACGGGGATGGGGGGGGGGCGGTGGGGGAGTAACGGGGGTGGGGGGGGGCGGTGGGGGAGTAACGGGGGTGGGGGGGGGCGGTGGGGGAGTAACGGGGGTGGGGGGGGGAGTAACGGGGATGGGGGGGGGCGGTGGGGGAGTAATGGGGGTGGGGGGGGCAGTGGGGGAGTAACGGGGGTGGGGGGGGAGTAACGGGGATGGGGGGGGGCGGTGGGGGAGTAACGGGGGTGGGGGGGGCGGTGGGGGAGTAACGGGGGTGGGGGGGGCAGTGGGGGAGTAACGGGGGTGGGGGGGGGGAGTAACGGGGATGGGGGGGGCGGTGGGGGAGTAACGGGGGTGGGGGGGGCGGTGGGGGAGTAACGGGGGTGGGGGGGGGCGGTGGGGGAGTAACGGGGGTGGGGGGGGGAGTAACGGGGATGGGGGGGGCGGTGGGGGAGTAATGGGGGTGGGGGGGCGGTGGGGGAGTAACGGGGGTGGGGGGGGGGCGGTGGGGGAGTGACGGGAGCAGGGGGTGGGGGGGGTGGGGGAATAATGGGAGCCAGTAGGGGGGAGGGAGGGGTGGTGGAGGTTAACAGCAGCCCGTGGAGGGCAGGAAGGGAGGGGGATAATGGGAGCTCCTGGGGGGAAGAAGGAGGGTTAATAGGAGCCAAATGGGGGGACTGGCAGCAGTGGGAAATCCTGTAGGGAGGCCAGCAGAGGTGGGGGTACTAGGAGCTGGTGTGGGTGGGGGGGAGGGGGAACCGGTGCCGGTGTGAGTGGGGGGAATGGAGGGGGAGGGGGAGGGGGAATGGAGGGAGGAGGGGTGGGGTGGGGGGATGGAGGGCTGGGGGGTACTCTGCCTCTCTGTATCAGATAATCAGTAGCTTCCTGACAGGCACTGGTTCGAAACTTGCCAGTGACATCATTGCACCGGAATCCCCTCTGATCGGGAATCCCCGGGAATCAAACCCTGTCAGAGCCCAGATCCAGAACAGGTCTGTCACAGTCACTTCAGAACACACTGCCGTGGCAACAACACACACACACACACACACACAGACAGACACACACACACAGACAGACAGACACACACACACACAGACACACACACACACACACACAGACACACACACACACACACACAGACAGACACACACACACACAGACAGACAGACACACACACACACAGACACACACACACACAGACAGACACACACACACAGACAGACAGACACACACAGACAGACAGACACACACACACACAGACACACACACACACACACAGACACACACACACAGACACACACAGACAGACAGACAGACACACATACAGACAGACACACATACAGACAGACACACACACAGACACACACACACAGACACACACACGCATACTGACACACACACACAGACGCACTCACAGACACACACACACACATACAGACACACACACACACAGACGCACTCACAGACACACACACACACACACATACATACAAACACACACACACACACACACACACACACACAGACAGACACACACACACAGACAGACACACACACACACACACACAGACACACACACACACACAGACACACACACACACACAGACAGACACACACAGACAGACAGACAGACACACATACAGACAGACACACATACAGACAGACACACACACACAGACACACACACACAGACACACACACGCATACTGACACACACACACAGACACACAGACGCACTCACAGACACACACACACACATACAGACACACACACACACAGACGCACTCACAGACACACACACACACACACATACATACAGACACACACACACACACATACATACAAACACACACACACACACACACACACAGACAGACAGACAGACACACACAGACAGACAGACACACACACACGGACAGACACACACACATACTGACACACACACACAGACACACACACAGTAACATGGGAGCAGGTGCTGACATTAACCCACATAACAGTAATTAAATAGCACAACTGGACTTAAATAATAGAAATATGTCTTTATAAAGCAATCTCATAAACATTTGTGTGTGGCCTCAGGGTCCATGCTGACCCTCCCACTGCCACCTCACTACCTTTAACATTTACCATCTCTGCTCCTGCTCAGGCTAACCGCTTGGTGTTAACACTTTCGTTGCCATCTGTGAATCCGATCTTGCCACCAGGAGCCATAGCTTGTTCCCCGAAGATCTGAGAAGTTCTCGGCCTCTAAATTCACAACGAAACAGGAATGTCAATGTGAAATAAACTCAATCACCATTCTGTCTCACTCCCCATACACTGTCTCCCCCATCAAACACTCCCAGGACAGGTACAGCACGGGGTTAGATACAGAGTAAAGCTCCCTCTACACTATCCCCCATCAAACACTCCCAGGGCAGGTACAGCACGGGGTTAGATACAGAGTAAAGCTCCCTCTACACTGTCCCCCCATCAAACACTCCCAGGACAGGTACAGCACGGGGTTAGATACAGAGTAAAGCTCCCTCTACACTATCCCCCATCAAACACTCCCAGGGCAGGTACAGCACGGGGTTAGATACAGAGTAAAGCTCCCTCTACACTGTCCCCCATCAAACACTCCCAGGACAGGTACAGCACGGGGTTAGATACAGAGTAAAGCTCCCTCTACACTGTCCCCCCCATCAAACACTCCCAGGACAGGTACAGCACGGGGTTAGATACAGAGTAAAGCTCCCTCTACACTGTCCCCCCCATCAAACACTCCCAGGACAGGTACAGCACGGGGTTAGATACAGAGTAAAGCTCCCTCTACACTGTCCCCCCCATCAAACACTCCCAGGACAGGTACAGCACAGGGTTAGATACAGAGTAAAGCTCCCTCTACACTGTCCCCCCCATCAAACACTCCCAGGACAGGTACAGCACAGGGTTAGATACAGAGTAAAGCTCCCTCTACACTGTCCCCATCAAACACTCCCAGGACAGGTACAGCACGGGGTTAGATACAGAGTAAAGCTCCCTCTACACTGTCCCCATCAAACACTCCCAGGACAGGTACAGCACAGGATTAGATACAGAGTAAAGCTCCCTCTATACTGTCCCACCATCAAACACTCCCAGGACAGGTACAGCACGGGGTTAGATACAGAGTAAAGCTCCCTCTACACTGTCCCCATCAAACACTCCCAGGACAGGTACAGCACAGGATTAGATACAGAGTAAAGCTCCCTCTATACTGTCGCCATCAAACACTCCCAGGACAGGTACAGCACGGGGTTAGATACAGAGTAAAGCTCCCTCTACACTGTCGCCCCATCAAACACTCCCAGGACAGGTACAGCACGGGGTTAGATACAGAGTAAAGCTCCCTCTACACTGTCTCCCCATCAAACACTCCCAGGACAGGTACAGCACGGGGTTAGATATAGAGTAAAGCTCCCTCTACACTGTCCCCCCATCAAACACTCCCAGGACAGGTACAGCACGGGGTTAGATACAGAGTAAAGCTCCCTCTACACTGTCGCCCCATCAAACACTCCCAGGACAGGTACAGCACGGGGCTAGATACAGAGTAAAGCTCCCTCTACACTGTCCCCCCATCAAACACTCCCAGGGCAGGTACAGCACGGGGTTAGATACAGAGTAAAGCTCCCTTGAGACTGTCCAGCACAATTTTGTTGATGTTTCGAGATGGGGGGAGCTGATAGGTTAGCTGGGGGAAGATTGGAATAGGTGAATCTGAGAGTAAGAAAGGCCATGAGGAGGGTTCCTCAGCAGAAGAGTGAAGGTTGGTGTTGAGATGTTATGAAAAGGGAAACGGGCTGCCCTGTCTCTGGCTGAAGATTCCTATTGCATTCCGCAATGAAAATAATTATCCTGTCAGAGTCTCACTGAATAAAGAGATCCGCTGGTGTGTGGGAACAGGTTACTGCCTGATTATCTCCAGGTCTCCCTCACCACTCGCCTCCAAATCCAGCCAATATTCCTCCCACATTTACTCAGCCGATGGGAGACTGTCACTGCAGTAATGCTGAGGGAATCCCGTATCCTGGGAATCTTCCATTACATTATGATGGGATTTAGCTGCAAATGAAGCAGTCCCTCCCCCACCACATTCCATGAAGTACTAACCTCTGGTAATCAGCCCCACCAGACTGGTTCCATTTACAGCCAGGATTCGATCACCCAGATTCAACCTCTCACAGCCAGCAGCTGGAGACTCTGGAACCAGCGACTTAATGTAAATCCCATTCATATTTAACGGTGTTCTCTGAAAATACAGTATTCACTCTTCAAAACGTTGCATTTCTCAAATTATTTATCAATGTAAACATCCTTGTGGGCACAATTGGACATTCCATCTGACAGTATAGTCCAATATTCTCTGAAATGATACAGTCCAGAGGTTGGACACATTGCAGGGTGATACTGTCTTGTATAGTTTGACCCGCTGTGGGACGGTACAGTTGAAAACACAGTGAGAAGGTACAGTCCTATATTTAGACAGGCTGCAGAGCAATATAGTCTGGTGCACGCAAACAAATCACAGGATGGTACAGTCAGACATGCTGCAGGATGGTACAGACTGGCACAGATACACTGCAAGCGATACAACCTAGTATACACATGGTGGGACAGTATTGTCAGGCACAGTCTGACACACTGCAGGATGGTGTAGTGTAGTACAGTTGGACATAGTGGAGCATACTGTCCGGTACAGTTAGACACACTGCAGGATGGTGTAGCACAGTAAAGTCAGACACTGTGCAGTGCGATACAGTCCAGTACAGTCAGACACACTGTGGAACAGTTTAGTACAGACAGACACTATGTAGCATGGTGGCACAGTGATTGGCACAGCTGCCTCACAGTGCCAGGATCCCAGGTTCAATTCTGGCCTCGAGTCACTGTCTGTATAGAGTCCACATGTTCTCCCCATGTCTGTGTGGGTTTCCTCCGGGTGCTCCGGTTTCCTCCCACGTTCTGAAAGACTTGCTGGTTTGGTGCATTGATTCAAACAGGCATTGGAGTGTGGTGACTCGGGAAATTTCACAGTAACTTCATTGCAGTGTTAATGTAAGCCTTATTTGTAACTAATTAATAAACTTTAACTTTGCTTTGTGCAGTTTGGTACAGTCCTGTACAGTCAGGCACACTGTGGGATGGTGTAGCTTGGTACAGTTGGATATGTTGCTGAACAGTGCTACAGCCAGATACTGCAGTGTGGTACTGTCCAGTAAAGTCAGGCAATCTGCAGGACAGTGTGGTGTGATACAGTCAGACACTGCAGTAGGACACAGTTGGATACACTGCAGGACAGTGTAGGATGATACAGTTGGACACTGTGTAGTACAGTGCAGTCCAGTACAGTCAGGCACACTGTGGGATGGTGTAGCTTGGTACAGTTAGATGCTGTGCAGTATGATACAATGCCGTACAGTCAGACATGCTGTGGGACAGTGTAGTCTGGTACAGACAGTCACTGTGCAGTCTGGTACAGTCAGACACGCTGTGGGACAGTGTAGTCTGGTACAGACAGTCACTGTGCAGTCTGGTACAGTCAGACATGCGTTGCTGGTCCCCAGTGCATCAGTTTACAGACAGTGACCTTGGATGAGGGGTAGAGTTGAAGCTGTACATGCTTGATAACAGTTACTGGGTTGGATGGTGTGCACTCTTCCCTCTCCCAGTCTCTTCCTCCAGATATCCTGCCCCAAGCTCTTGTCAAAGGACATTGGTTACATCATCACCCACTTTCAGGAACTAAACTCCAATCCAATCTGGGTACAAGCCACAGACTGTGTATCACAGGAAATGCCTCTGAGAGAGATCGTGCAGCAGGAACTGAGCTCATTCACTGTCAGCTGATTATGAGCCCACTTACTCTGGACTCAGCTTCATGTCCTGGCTCTGCTCTCCAGAGAAAAACAGGGCAGATCCCTTCCCACAGAGACTGTTTCCCGGCTACCTGTCATCGCATTTAGTGAGAGCTGGGCAGAAATAGGGGAGTGGGAGAGAGACAGGGGGGCGGGGAGAGAGACAGGGGGGCGGGGAGAGAGACAGGGGAATGGGGAGAGAGACAGGGGGGCGGGGAGAGAGACAGGGGGGCGGGGAGAGAGACAGGGGAATGGGGAGAGAGACAGGGGGGCGGGGAGAGAGACAGGGGAATGGGGGAGAGAGACAGGGGGGCGGGGAGAGAGACAGGGGGGCGGGGAGAGAGACAGGGGGGCGGGGAGAGAGACAGGGGGGCGGGGAGAGAGACAGGGGAATGGGGAGAGAGACAGGGGGGCGGGGAGAGAGACAGGGGGGCGGGGAGAGAGACAGGGGGGCGGGGAGAGAGACGGGGGGGCGGGGAGAGAGACGGGGGGGCGGGGAGAGAGACAGGGGAATGGGGAGAGAGACAGGGGGGCGGGGAGAGAGACAGGGGAATGGGGAGAGAGACGGGAATGGGGAGAGAGACAGGGGAATGGGGAGAGAGACAGGGGAATGGGGAGAGAGACAGGGGGGCGGGGAGAGAGACAGGGGAATGGGGGAGAGAGACAGGGGAATGGGGGAGAGAGACAGGGGAATGGGGGAGAGAGACAGGGGAATGGGGAGAGAGACAGGGGGGCGGGGAGAGAGACAGGGGAATGGGGAGAGAGACGGGAATGGGGGAGAGAGACGGGGGGGCGGGGAGAGAGACAGGGGAATGGGGAGAGAGACAGGGGGGCGGGGAGAGAGACAGGGGAATGGGGAGAGAGACAGGGGGGCGGGGAGAGAGACAGGGGAATGGGAGAGAGACAGGGGAATGGGGAGAGAGACAGGGAATGGGGAGAGAGACAGGGGAATGGGGAGAGAGACAGGGGAATGGGGAGAGAGACAGGGGGGCGGGGAGAGAGACAGGGGAATGGGGAGAGAGACAGGGGGGCGGGGAGAGAGACAGGGGAATGGGGAGAGAGACAGGGGGGCGGGGAGAGAGACAGGGGAATGGGGAGAGAGACAGGGGAATGGGGAGAGAGACAGGGGAATGGGGGAGAGAGACAGGGGAATGGGGAGAGAGACAGGGGAATGGGGAGAGAGACAGGGGGGCGGGGAGAGAGACAGGGGAATGGGGAGAGAGACGGGAATGGGGGAGAGAGACGGGGGGGCGGGGAGAGAGACAGGGGAATGGGGGAGAGAGACAGGGGAATGGGGGAGAGAGACAGGGGAATGGGGGAGAGAGACAGGGGAATGGGGAGAGAGACAGGGGGGCGGGGAGAGAGACAGGGGAATGGGGAGAGAGACGGGAATGGGGGAGAGAGACGGGGGGGCGGGGAGAGAGACAGGGGAATGGGGAGAGAGACAGGGGGGCGGGGAGAGAGACAGGGGAATGGGGAGAGAGACAGGGGAATGGGGAGAGAGACAGGGGAATGGGGGAGAGAGACAGGGGAATGGGGAGAGAGACAGGGGAATGGGGGAGAGACAGGGGAATGGGGGAGAGAGACAGGGGAATGGGGAGAGAGACAGGGGAATGGGGGAGAGAGACAGGGAATGGGGAGAGAGACAGGGGAATGGGGGAGAGACAGGGGGGCGGGGAGAGAGACAGGGGGGCGGGGAGAGAGACAGGGGAATGGGGAGAGAGACAGGGGGGCGGGGTGAGAGACAGGGGAATGGGGAGAGAGACAGGGGAATGGGGAGAGAGACAGGGGGGCGGGGAGAGAGACAGGGGAATGGGGAGAGAGACAGGGAATGGGGAGAGAGACAGGGGGGCGGGGAGAGAGACAGGGGGGCGGGGAGAGAGACAGGGGAATGGGGAGAGAGACAGGGGGGGCGGGAGAGAGACAGGGGAATGGGGTGAGAGACAGGGGAATGGGGAGAGAGACAGGGGAATGGGGAGAGAGACAGGGGAATGGGGAGAGAGACAGAGGGAATGGGGAGAGAGACAGGGGAATGGGGAGAGAGACAGGGGGGCGGGGAGAGAGACAGGGGAATGGGGGAGAGAGACAGGGGAATGGGGAGAGAGACAGGGGAATGGGGAGAGAGACAGGGGGGCGGGGAAAGAGACAGGGGAATGGGGTGAGAGACAGGGGAATGGGGGAGAGAGACAGGGGAATGGGGAGAGAGACAGGGGAATGGGGTGAGAGACAGGGGAATGGGGAGAGAGACAGGGGAATGGGGTGAGAGACAGGGGAATGGGGGAGAGAGACAGGGGAATGGGGAGAGAGACAGGGGAATGGGGAGAGAGACAGGGGAATGGGGAGAGAGACAGGGGAATGGGGAGAGAGACAGGGGAATGGGGGAGAGAGACAGGGGAATGGGGAGAGAGACAGGGGAATGGGGAGAGAGACAGGGGAATGGGGAGAGAGACAGGGGAATGGGGAGAGTGACAGGGGGGGCGGGGAGAGAGACAGGGGAATGGGGTGAGAGACAGGGGAATGGGGAGAGAGACAGGGGAATGGGGAGAGAGACAGGGGGGCGGGGAGAGAGACAGGGGGGCGGGGAGAGAGACAGGGGAATGGGGAGAGAGACAGGGGGGCGGGGTGAGAGACAGGGGAATGGGGAGAGAGACAGGGGAATGGGGAGAGAGACAGGGGGGCGGGGAGAGAGACAGGGGAATGGGGAGAGAGACAGGGGAATGGGGAGAGAGACAGGGGGGCGGGGGGAGAGAGACAGGGGGGCGGGGAGAGAGACAGGGGAATGGGGAGAGAGACAGGGGGGCGGGGAGAGAGACAGGGGAATGGGGTGAGAGACAGGGGAAATGGGGAGAGAGACAGGGGAATGGGAGAGAGACAGGGGAATGGGGAGAGAGACAGGGGAATGGGGAGAGAGACAGGGGAATGGGGAGAGAGACAGGGGAATGGGGAGAGAGACAGGGGGGCGGGAGAGAGACAGGGGAATGGGGGAGAGAGACAGGGGAATGGGGAGAGAGACAGGGGAATGGGGAGAGAGACAGGGGGGCGGGGAAAGAGACAGGGGAATGGGGTGAGAGACAGGGGAATGGGGGAGAGAGACAGGGGAATGGGGAGAGAGACAGGGGAATGGGGAGAGAGACAGGGGAATGGGGAGAGAGACAGGGGAATGGGGGAGAGAGACAGGGGAATGGGGAGAGAGACAGGGGAATGGGGAGAGAGACAGGGGGAGCGGGGAGAGAGACAGGGGAATGGGGTGAGAGACAGGGGAATGGGGGAGAGAGACAGGGGAATGGGGAGAGAGACAGGGGAATGGGGAGAGAGACAGGGGAATGGGGAGAGAGACAGGGGGGCGGGGAGAGAGACAGGGGAATGGGGGAGAGAGACAGGGGAATGGGGAGAGAGACAGGGGAATGGGGAGAGAGACAGGGGGGGCGGGGAAAGAGACAGGGGAATGGGGGAGAGAGACAGGGGAATGGGGAGAGAGACAGGGGAATGGGGAGAGAGACAGGGGGGCGGGGAGAGAGACAGGGGAATGGGGAGAGAGACAGGGGAATGGGGAGAGAGACAGGGGAATGGGGAGAGAGACAGGGGGGCGGGGAGAGAGACAGGGGAATGGGGAGAGAGATAGGGGAATGGGGGAGAGAGACAGGGGAATGGGGAGAGAGACAGGGGAATGGGGAGAGAGACAGGGGAATGGGGAGAGAGACAGGGGGGCGGGGAAGAGACAGGGGAATGGGGAGAGAGACAGGGGAATGGGGAGAGAGACAGGGGGGCGGGGAGAGAGACAGGGGAATGGGGAGAGAGACGGGAATGGGGGAGAGAGACGGGGGGGCGGGGAGAGAGACAGGGGAATGGGGAGAGAGACAGGGGGGCGGGGAGAGAGACAGGGGAATGGGGAGAGAGACAGGGGGGCGGGGAGAGAGACAGGGGAATGGGGAGAGAGACAGGGGAATGGGGAGAGAGACAGGGGAATGGGGAGAGAGACAGGGGGAATGGGGAGAGAGACAGGGGAATGGGGAGAGAGACAGGGGGGCGGGGAGAGAGACAGGGGAATGGGGAGAGAGACAGGGGGCGGGGAGAACACAGTGAGCACGTGA
>CM075741.1:1700895-1740895 GCA_037974335.1 Prionace glauca
TGAAATAATCACATTGGTCTGGATCCTGACAATTAACCATTCCCAGGATTTCAGAGTCCTCAATTCCACTCTCATTGTTTTAACAACCCCAGATCCCAGCCTCAGCTCCTACCTGGGTTTCTCAATACAACAGAGAGTTAATTCAATGCGGAGATTGCTGTTTACCTGGAGAAGTGTCTCCTTCGGTGTAGCGAGCAGGTTGACAGCAGTGGATAACTTGAGGAAGAGTTCAGCAGCCTGCTCTCCAAGTCCAATGCCCTGAATCCAATCAAGAAGCAGATCCAGATTGGCACGAATCTGCACTCCCTTCGTCCACTGGTAGAATCCCCCTCCTGATCCTGTAAGGCACAGTAACACAGAGTGAAGTGAGGGCCTACCCACAGGCTAGGGGGATACTGCCCCCAGAGACTGGGGAGGGGGCTGTCCAACCCCCAACACAAGACTATCACTGCTGCATTAGAACCTTACGTTTAGGGGATACGTGCGGGGAAAGATTTTCACACAGTGGGTGCCAGTGGTGGAAGCAGGCACATTAGCAACGTTCAAGGTGTATCTTGATAGACATATGGATGAGAGGAAAACAGAGGGATAGAAATTGTATACTGGCACAGGCTTGGTGGGCCGAAGGGCCTGTTCCTATAATGTATTGTTCTTTGGAATGTAATCAATGCATTGGGGTGAGTAGATTAATACACAGCATAACTGATACCCGGGAGTGAGTTACAGACTGGAATCTAATCGAGGGGTTCGGGGTGGTTTATATATAGAATAACAGATACCCGGGAGTGAGTTACAGACTGGAATCTAATCGAGGGGTTCGGGGTGGTTTATATACAGAATAACAGATACCCGGGAGTGAGTTACAGACTGGAATCTAATCGAGGGGTTCGGGGTGGTTTATATACAGAATAACAGATACCCGGGAGTGAGTTACAGACTGGAATCTAATCGAGGGGTTCGGGGTGGTTTATATATAGAATAACAGATACCCGGGAGCGAGTTACAGACTGGAATCTAATCGAGGGGTTCGGGGTGGTTTATATATAGAATAACAGATACCCGGGAGTGAGTTACAGACTGGAATCTAATCGAGGGGTTCGGGGTGGTTTATATACAGAATAACAGATACCCAGGAGTGAGTTACAGGCTGGAATCTAATCGAGGGGTTCGGGGTGGTTTATATATAGAGTAACAGATACCTGGGAGTGAGTTACAGACTGGAATCTAATCGAGGGGTTCGGGGTGGTTTATATATAGAATAACAGATACCCGGGAGTGAGTTACAGACTGGAATCTAATCGAGGGGTTCGGGGTGGTTTATATATAGAATAACAGATACCCGGGAGTGAGTTACAGACTGGAATCTAATCGAGGGGTTCGGGGTGGTTTATATATAGAATAACAGATACCCGGGAGTGAGTTACAGACTGGAATCTAATCGAGGGGTTCGAGGTGGTTTATATACAGAATAACAGATACCCGGGAGTGAGTTACAGACTGGAATGGAACCATTTCATGCTTGGTTAGTCAGTCCCACTCACCTCGTTCCATGAGAGCATTGAAGAGGGATGCATTGGTGAAGAAGAAGAGGTACGCAAACAACTGAGAGGCAATCTCAGAGTGAACTCGGTAGCATTTTAACAAGCTCAATGTTCCCTCGAAGATGTCCAAAATGTCCTTCACTCCTTGTGGGATGCTGAGTTGTGTTGTCTCGGCTGCAAAGGGGTTGCTGTCCAACATGCCAGGCAGGACAGTGTACAGGGTCTACACAGGAACACAACAGGAACACAACAGACTGGTCACTTTTACAATATCGTTTCTGTGCTCATCACAGTGAAGGATATCAGGTATCGAAAAATGGAACAACTCAATTTATCACACACATCCCATCAAACACTCCCAGGACAGGTACAGCACAGGGTTAGATACAGAGTAAAGCTCCCTCTACACTGTCCCCCCATCAAACACTCCCAGGACAGGTACAGCACAGGGTTAGATACAGAGTAAAGCTCCCTCTACACTGTCCCCCATCAAACACTCCCAGGACAGGTACAGCACGGGGTTAGATACAGAGTAAAGTTCCCTCTACACTGTCCCCATCAAATACTCCCAGGACAGGTACAGCACGGGGTTAGATACAGAGTAAAGCTCCCTCTACACTGTCCCCATCAAACACTCCCAGGACAGGTACAGCATGGGGTTAGATACAGAGTAAAGCTCCCTCTACACTGTCCCCCCATCAAACACTCCCAGGACAGGTACAGCATGGGGTTAGATACAGAGTAAAGCTCCCTCTACACTGTCCCCATCAAACACTCCCAGGACAGGTACAGCATGGGGTTAGATACAGAGTAAAGCTCCCTCTACACTGTCCCCCCATCAAACACTCCCAGGACAGGTACAGCACAGGGTTAGATACAGAGTAAAGCTCCCTCTACACTGTCCCCATCAAACACTCCCAGGACAGGTACAGCATGGGGTTAGATACAGAGTAAAGCTCCCTCTACACTGTCCCCCCATCAAACACTCCCAGGACAGGTACAGCATGGGGTTAGATACAGAGTAAAGCTCCCTCTACACTGTCCCCCCATCAAACACTCCCAGGTACAGCACGGGGTTAGATGAAGCCTTGTCAGGAAAGAGTGAGAATGTGATATAGTATTGCACAGTCCATGTCACGGTCCCTACAAACCCCTTCTGAACAGTAGTGGGATCTGGTCTGACTGTGATGTCCTCCCACCATTGAATATACCATTAAACTCTTTAGTTGCACGTGGAGCAATAGCTTTCTGGATGAGATGCTTTCAAACAGCTGGAAGCTGAGCTGGTAACCCAATGATCATCACTCACTTCAGGACAGAGGGTGGAAAGAGAGGACAATGGAGGCAAATTCAAAGAAGAACAAAGAACAATGAAAATTACAGCCCAGGAACAGACCCTTCGACCTTCACCGACCACACTGCCCGATTTAACCAAAACCCCCTCTAATCCCATCTCATTTATGTACTTGTCAAGACACCCCTTAAAACTCACTATTGTATCCGCTTCCACTCCCGCCCTCGGCAGTGAGTTCCAGGTACCCACTACTCTCTGTGTAAAAAATCTGCCTCGTACATCTCCTTTAAACCTTGTCCCTCGCACCTTAAACCTGTGCCCCCCGAGTAATTGACTCTTCCACCCTGGGAAAAAGCTTCTGACTATCCACTCTGTCCATGCCTCTCATAATCTTGTAGACTTCTATCAGGTCGCCCCTCAACCTCCGTCATTCCAGTGAGAACAGACCAAGTTTCTCCAACCTCTCCTCATAGTTAATGCCCTCCATACCAGGCAACATCCTGGTAAATCTTTTCTGTACCCTCTCCAAAGCCTCCACATCCTTCTGGTAGTGTGGCGACCAGAATTGAACACTATATTCCAAGTGCAGCCTAGGTAAGGTTCTATAAAGCTGCAACATGACTTGCTAATTTTTAAACTCAGTGCCCTGGCCGATGAAGGCAGTCATGCCGTATATGCCTTCTTGACTCCCTTCTCCACCTGCGTGGCCACTTTCAGTGACCTGTGTACCCAATTCAGCCAGGATACTTGATTCCTCACGTTCGCAGAGGTTAGCAGAGGAGATTTACTATCAGAGATTTACTATTTGGAGAATAGGAGAAGCTGGGATTATTCTCCTTCGAGCAGAGGAAGTTTAGAGAAGAGTTAAAAAGTGGCAATCACAATCATGAATAATTTGGATAGCGTAAACAAGGACAAACTGTTGCCAGTGGCAGGAGGGTCAGTAACCAGAGGGACAAAGATTTATTGTGATTAGCTGAAGGTCCAGTAGTGGCATGCCAAACCATTTTTAGAGAGTGAATGGTTACAATTGGGAAGCTGCTGCTTGAATGGGCAATAGAAACAGATTCAATCACAAGTTTCAAAAGGGAACTTGATAAATATTAAAGTGGAAAACATTTACAGGCTCTGGGGAAGAGTTGGGGTGTCGGACCAATTGGCTAATTCTTCCAAGGAACTGGCACAGCTGTGTAGGGCTGAATGGCCTCCTTCGTGCTATATGATTCTATAAACACAAGATACAGGAACAAGTGGAGCCAGTTAGCCTGCTGTCAGCTTGTTCCACCATTCAATAAGATAAAGTTTATTAGTCACAAGTAAGGCTTACATTAACATTGCATCAACGCTGGTTAACTAACAGAAAGCAAAGACTGGGGGTAAATGGGTGTTTTTCTGGTTGGTGATCAGTGACTGGTGGTGTGCCTCAGGGATCAGTGTTGGGACCGCAATTGTTTACGATTTACATAGATGATTTGGAGTTGGGGATCAAGTGTAGTGTGTCAAAATTCACAGATGATACTAAGATGGGTGGCAGAGCAAAGTGTGCAGAGGATGCTGAAAGTTTGCAAAGAGATACAGATAGTCTAAGTGAGTGGGTGAGGGTCTGGCAGATGGAGTACAATGTTGGTCAATGTGAGATCATCCATTTTGGTAGGAATAACAGCAAAATGGACTATTATTTAAATGGTGAAAAATTGCAGCATGCTGCTGTGCAGAGGGACCTGGGTGTCCTTGTGCAGGAATCTCAAGGAGTTGGTTTGCAGCGGGTAATTAAGAAGGCAAATGGAATTTTGTCCTTCATTGTGAGAGGGATGGAGTTTAAAAACAGCGAGGTTATTTTGCAGCTGTATAAGCTGCTGGTGAGGCCACACCTGGAGTTACTGTGTACAGTTTTGGTCTCCTTACTTGAGAAAGGATATACTGGCACTGGAGGGGGTGCAGAGGAGATTCACTAGGTTGATTCCGGAGTTGAGAGGGTTGACTTTTGAGGATAGACTGGGGCTATGCTCATTGGAATTCAGAAGAATGAAGGGAGATCTTAAAGAAACATACAAGATTATGAACGGAAAGAATAAGACTGAAGCAGGGAAGTTGTTTCCACTAGCGGGTGAAAATAGAACTAGGGGGCATAGTCTCAAAATAAGGGGGAGCAGATTTAGGACTGAGTTGAGGAGGAACTTCTTCACACAAAGGGTTGTGAATCTGTGGAATTCCCTGCCCAGTGAAGCAGTTGAGGCTACCTCACTGAATGTTTTTAAGGCAAGGATAGATACATTTTTGAACAGTAAAGGAATTAAGGGTTATGGTGAGCTGGTGGGTAAGTGGAGCTGAGTCCACAGAAAGATCAGCCATGATCTTATTGAATGGCGGAGCAGGCTCGAGGGGCCAGATGGCCGACTCCTGCTCCTAGTTCTTATGTAATGAAGTTCCTGTGAAATTCCCAGATCATGATTGCATGATCTGCGCCCAAACTCCATAAACCCTACTTTGCATTATATCCCTTAATACTTTTGGCTAACAAAAATCAACTGTATTATTCTCAAATTTAAAATTAACAATTGATTGGGCGTCGATTGCTGTTTGTAGAAGAGAGTTCCAAACTTCTGCCAAGAAAGCGTGTCAAAGTGTTTCCTCATTTCAATCCTGGGAGGCCTGTTCCTAGTTATTAGATTCCAACAAATCTTTGTAATTCCAGGGATTACAACCAATGTTAGTGTACTCTGTCTTTGTGAGTTAATCCTTGGAATCCAGGTATCATTCTGCACTCTCTCTGAAGCCAATATTTCCTTTCCAAGCTGTGGTGCCCAGAACTGAAATCCAGGACCTAGTTCAGATGATAGTTTGGCCAATTGCTGGAATGTAACCACAGGCTTTGCTTTATTGGAAAATATTCCAAAACTGAAGAAATAACATATGACTAACCAGTCAGCTGAAAAATCACATCGACAGTGGCTGTAATCACCAGGAAGGATGTTAAACTCAGCCACATCTGACTGGTGTCACTGCGTACGAGGACAGAGGAGAAGCTGAAAATATTCTATCCTTCTTTCTGTTTAAAGCCCAAAGGCCTGGGTCTTCGAATGGAATGGGATGGAAAGTTACACAAGGAAAGTTTTTAGGTGGGAGGCAGCGAGGGAGCAAAGCACTGATAGAAGCAGCCTTGTCTATACAGTTCTGTGGTTCGGTCAGTAAAGCTCATTCCATTCACTACAAACCAAACAGAACTTGCTCAGGTTTCTTATAACAACACAAAAATGTGAAGACCCCACTTACCCACCGCACACCCCCCTCATTGTCTGTAGTTGCTGAGGATTCATATACAGGAAAGGTCAAAGTGTGTGTATGTGAGTGTACGTGTGTGTATATATACGTGTATGTATATGAGTGTGTGCATGCGTGTGTTTGCACATGTATGTGAGTCTATCAGCTCAACAACACAGGTCCTTTGATAGGCTGTGTCCACACTTCATGGTCCCAGTGGAAAAGCTATTTCCATTTGTCAACAGGCTGATAAACAGGCAGGGCTCCACTGGTTTAATGTGATCTTCCTTCAAGGCTTAAGCAGTTGAATTGGCACAGTGCTCAGAGCTGCTGCCTCACAGCACCAGCAACCCTGTGTGGGACTCGTAACCCAGTGAGAGTCAGTGTGTGTGGGACTCGTACCCCAGTGAGAGTCAGTGTGTGTGGGACCCGTACCCCAGTGAGAGTCAGTGTGTGTGGGACCCGTACCCCAGTGAGAGTCAGTGTGTGTGGGACCCGTACCCCAGTGAGAGTCAGTGTGTGTGGGACCCGTACCCCAGTGAGAGTCAGTGTGTGTGGGACCCGTACCCCAGTGAGAGTCAGTGTGTGTGGGACCCGTACCCCAGTGAGAGTCAGTGTGTGTGGGACCCATACCCCAATGAGAGTCAGTGTGTGTGGGACCCGTACCCCAGTGAGAGTCAGTGTGTGTGGGACCCGTACCCCAGTGAGAGTCAGTGTGTGTGGGACCCGTACCCCAGTGAGAGTCAGTGTGTGTGGGACCCGTACCCCAGTGAGAGTCAGTGTGTGTGGGACCCGTACCCCAGTGAGAGTCAGTGTGTGTGGGACCCGTACCCCAGTGAGAGTCAGTGTGTGTGGGACCCCAGTGAGAGTCAGTGTGTGTGGGACCCGTACCCCAGTGAGAGTCAGTGTGTGTGGGACCCGTACCCCAGTGAGAGTCAGTGTGTGTGGGACCCGTACCCCAGTGAGAGTCAGTGTGTGTGGGACCCGTACCCCAGTGAGAGTCAGTGTGTGTGGGACCCGTACCCCAGTGAGAGTCAGGGTGTGTGGGACCTGTACCCCAGTGAGAGTCAGTGTGTGTGGGACCCGTACCCCAGTGAGAGTCAGTGTGTGTGGGACCCGTACCCCAGTGAGAGTCAGTGTGTGTGGGACTCGTACCCCAGTCAGAGTCAGTGTGTGTGGGACCCGTACCCCAGTGAGAGTCAGTGTGTGTGGGACTCGTACCCCAGTCAGAGTCAGTGTGTGTGGGACCCGTACCCCAGTGAGAGTCAGTGTGTGTGGGACCCGTACCCCAGTGAGAGTCAGTGTGTGTGGGACCCGTACCCCAGTGAGAGTCAGTGTGTGTGGGACTCGTAACCCAGTGAGAGTCAGTGTGTGTGGGAGTCGTACCCCAGTGAGAGTCAGTGTGTGTGGGACTCGTACCCCAGTGAGAGTCAGTGTGTGTGGGAGCCGTACCCCAGTGAGAGTCAGTGTGTGTGGGAATCGTACCCCAGTGAGAGTCAGTGTGTGTGGGACCCGTACCCCAGTGAGAGTCAGTGTGTGTGGGACCCGTACCCCAGTGAGAGTCAGTGTGTGTGGGACCCGTACCCCAGTGAGAGTCAGTGTGTGTGGGACTCGTACCCCAGTGAGAGTCAGTATGTGTGGGAATCGTACCCCAGTGAGAGTCAGTGTGTGTGGGAATCGTACCCCAGTGAGAGTCAGTGTGTGTGGGACCCGTACCCCAGTGAGAGTCAGTGTGTGTGGGAGCCGTACCCCAGTGAGAGTCAGTGTGTGTGGGACCCCAGTGACAGTCAGTGTGTGTGGGACCCGTACCCCAGTGAGAGTCAGTCTGTGTGGGACCCGTACCCCAGTGAGAGTCAGTGTGTGTGGAACCCGTACCCCAGTGAGAGTCAGTCTGTGTGGGACCCATACCCCAGTGAGAGTCAGTGTGTGTGGGAGCCATATCCCAGTGAGAGTCAGTGTGTGTGGGACCCGTACCCCAGTGAGAGTCAGTGTGTGTGGGACTCGTACCCCAGTGAGAGTCAGTGTGTGTGGGAGCCGTACCCCAGTGAGAGTCAGTGTGTGTGGGAATTGTACCCCAGTGAGAGTCAGTGTGTGTGGGACCCGTACCCCAGTGAGAGTCAGTGTGTGTGGGACCCGTACCCCAGTGAGAGTCAGTGTGTGTGGGACTCGTACCCCAGTGAGAGTCAGTGTGTGTGGGAATCGTACCCCAGTGAGAGTCAGTGTGTGTGGGAATCGTACCCCAGTGAGAGTCAGTGTGTGTGGGAGCCGTACCCCAGTGAGAGTCAGTGTGTGTGGGACCCGTACCCCAGTGAGAGTCTGTGTCTAACTGCCAAATAAAAGGATGGGGAACGTAACTCTGCAGACTGGATCTGTGAGTTATCTGCATTTCCTGTTTGCTTGCTGCTAACAAACATGTTTATGTCAATGGGATATCTTTGAGTTTGATTCTCATATAGGGACAGAATCTACCCTCAGTTCATTTAACAGCAGAGTTTCCCACAGACGCCACAGGATTTACTCTCTGTGCCAGGATCCTAACTGGTTCAGCTCTGTTCGTTCTAATCCTCTAATTCCCATCATCTCCCCTGGCTGCACCTCCCCCAGCCCCCACACCTCCGCATTCCTCCATGGTTCAGAGCACAGCTCCTCTCTCTGCTATCACCCTGAATCCTTGTAACACAACACTCACAGGAGCCTTGTCAGAGGCAGGCCGAGTAGACCACACACATACCCACACACATACCCACACAGACACATACACATACACCCACACACACACCCACACAAACCCACACACACACCCACACACACACACACACACAGACACACACACACACACATACACCCACACACACAGACACACATACCCACACACACACCCACACATACACCGACACACACAGACACACATACCCACACACACACTCACACACACCCACACATACACCCACACACACAGACACACATACCCACACACACACCCACACACATACCCACACAGACACATACCCACACACACACATACACCCACACACACACCCACACACACACATACCCACACCCACACACACACCCACACACACACTCACACACACACATACCCACACACACACCCACACACACCCACACACACAGACACACACACATACACCCACACACACAGACACACATACCCACACACACACCCACACATACCCACACACACACCCACACACACAGACACACACACATACCCACACACACACCCACATACACCCACACACACAGACACACATACCCACACACACACCCACACACACCCACACACACACCCACACATACCCACACACACACCCACACACACACTCACACACACACATACCCACACACACACCCACACACACCCACACACACAGACACACACACATACACCCACACACACAGACACACATACCCACACACACACCCACACATACCCACACACACACCCACACACACAGACACCCACACATACCCACACCCACATACACCCACACACACAGACACACATACCCACACACACACCCACACACACCCACACACACCCACACACACACACCCACACATACCCACACACACACCCACACACACCCACACACACACCCACACACACCCACAAACACACATACATCCACACACACAGACACACATACCCACACACACACCCACACCCACAGACACAGACACACATACCCACACACACCCACACACACACCCACACACACACCCACACACACCCACACACACACTCACACACACCCACACACACACTCACACACACCCCCACACACAGACACACATACCCACACACACCCACACACACACATACACCCACACACACAGACACACATACCCACACACACCCACACACACACCCACACACACACCCACACACACCCACACATACCCACACACACACTCACACACACCCACACACACACTCACACACACCCCCACACACAGACACACATACCCACACACACCCACACACACAGACACACATACCCACACACACACTCACACACAGACACATACCCACACACACACACACACACCCACACACACAGACACACATACCCACACACACAGACACACATCCCCACACACACAGACACATACCCACACACACTCACACACACACCCACACACACACTCACACACACAGACACACATACCCACACACACACCCACACACACAGACACACATACCCACACACACACCCACACACACAGACACACATACCCACACACACACTCACACACACCCACACACACACTCACACACAGACACACATACCCACACACACTCACACATACCCACACACACACAGATGCACATACACATACAGACTCACGCACACACACATATATGCACACTCACACACACACAGTAACACATACACAATATTCACATGCATCACACACATAGACAAACAACCACACACACAATTCCTTGCATTTGCACACTGACAGTTATTCACACTCGTACTCACACACTTAATCAATCACGCACACACTTCATACCTGGGCATGCACACACAATTATTCACTTACACACACACACAAATACTGAATCACAGACTTGCAACAGCACAGAAAGAGGCCATTCAGCCCCTCATGTCGGTACTGGTTCTCCAAATGAACAATTTCTTACTGTCACTCACAAACACAATTACTCACTCCCTAGGCCATTAACCCAGGGCAGGATCAGTCTGTCAGAAAGCCCGTCACTGACCTTGGTGAGGTAATAGACTGACTGCTGAAAGGTGAACATGATAACCTCCTCCAGCACTGTCATTGCCTCCTCACTGGCTGCCTTGGTGGATGAAAACTGATCGTTATGGCAACCTGTGGTGATAGGATAAACAGGTTAAGGCTCAAATCTAAACAGCAATCATTTTTATAGCAATACCGGCCCGCCCTTAATCACATGACCAAATAGTAATTCCCATCAAAACTGTATGTGTGTAAGTGTGTACACGTGTGCGCATGCATGCATGATGTGTGTGTGTCGGTGTGCAATGTGTGTGTGAGTGCATAATGTGTGTGTGTAATATGTCTGTGGGTGTGTAGTTTGTGTATGGGCATGTAATGAGTGTGTGTGTGGGCATGTAATGAGTGTGTGTGGGTGTGTAATGGATGTGTGTGAGGGCATGTAATATGTGTGTGGGTGGGTGTTTAATGTGTGTGTGGGCATGTAATGATTCTGTGTCTGGATGTGTAACATGTGTGTAGGTGTCTAATGTGTGTGTGTTGTGTATGTTGGTGTGAATGTAATGTGTGTGGGTGGTAATCTGTGTGTGGGTGTGTAATGTGTGTGGGTGTGTAATGTGTGTGGGTAGTAATCTGTGTGTGGGTGTGTAATGTGTATGTTGGTGTGTGTGTGTAATGTGTGTGGGTATGTAATGTGTGTGTGTGTGTAATGTGTGTGGGTGTGTAATGTGTATGTTGGTGTGTGTAATGTGTGTAATGTGTATGTTGGTGTGTGTGTGTAATGTGTGTGGGTGTGTAATGTGTGTGTGTGTGTAATGTGTGTGGGTATGTAATGTGTGTGGGTGTGTGTGTGTAATGTGTGTGTGAGTGTAATGTGTGTGGGTGTGTAATGTGTATGTTGGTGTGTGTGTGTACTGTGTGTGGGCGGGTAATGTATTTGTGATATCACCCCTGATGGCCTGCTTCATATTTTAACATTTTGCCCCTTGTTTTGGACTTCCTCCACCAGAGGGAACAGATTCTCCCTATGTGAGTTTGTGAGAAAGTGGATGTGCATATGTGACCCTGTTTGTGTGAGATCCAGTGTGCACGCGTGTGATGCTGTGTATGTGAGACCTGTGTGCACGCGTGTGACGCTCTGTGTATGAGACCCAGTGTGCACGCGTGTATCTCTGTGTGTGAGACCCTGTGTGCACGCATGTATCACTGTGTGTGAAACCCTGTATGCATGCGTGTGACGCTGTGTATGAGACCCTGTGTGCACACATGTATCTCTGTGTGAGATGCTGTGTGCATGCGTGTATCTCTGTGAGACCCTGCGTGCATGCGTGTATCTCTGTGTGTGAGACCCTGTGTGCACGCGTGTATCGCTGTGTGTGAGACCCTGTGTGCACGCGTGTATCGCTGTGTGTGAGACCCTGTGTGCACGCGTGTATCGCTGTGTGTGAGACCCTGTGTGCACGCGTGTATCACTGTGTGTGAGACCCTGTGTGCACGCGTGTATCGCTGTGTGTGAGACCCTGTGTGCACGCGTGTATCGCTGTGTGTGAGACCCTGTGTGCACGCGTGTATCGCTGTGTGTGAGACCCTGTGTGCACGCGTGTATCGCTGTGTGTGAGACCCTGCCCAACGTCAACAGACCTTTCCATGATCTGCCTCTCACCTGTTCCAATTCCCGCGGCAAGTGGGGCAGTAAAATTCTGGCCCCTTTGTTCAAAATGAATGGCAGAGCAGGCTCAAAGGCTGAATGGCCTATACCTCCTTCTAGTTTATATGTGCATGTGTGGCCCTGTATGTGTCAGACCCTGTGTGCATGCATGTGACCCTGTATGTGTGAGACCCTGTATGCATGCGTGTGACCCTGTATGTGTGAGACCCTGTATGCATGCGTATAACCCTGTATGTGTGAGACCCTGTATGCATGCGTGTGACCCTGTATGTGTGAGACCCTGTGTGCATGTGTGTAATCTTGTATGTGTGAGACCCTGTATGCATACGTGTGACTCTATATGTGTGAGACCCTGTATGCATGTATGTGACCCTGTATGTGTGAGACCCTGTATGCATGTATGTGACCCTGTATGTGTGAGACCCTGTATGCATACGTGTGACTCTGTATGTGTGAGACCCTGTATGCATGTATGTGACCCTGTATGTGTGAGACCCTTATGCATGCGTGTAACCCTGTATGTGTGAGACCCTGTATGCATACGTGTGACTCTGTATGTGTGAGACCCTGTATGCATGTATGTGACCCTGCATGTGTGAGACCCTGTATGCATGTATGTGACCCTGTATGTGTGAGACTCTGTATGCATACGTGTGACTCTGTATGTGTGAGACCCTGTATGCATGTATGTGACCCTGTATGTGTGAGACCCTTATGCATGCGTATAACCCTGTATGTGTGAGACCCTGTATGCATGCGTGTGACCCTGTATGTGTGAGACCCTGTGTGCATGTGTGTAATCTTGTATGTGTGAGACCCTGTATGCATGTATGTGACCCTGTATGTGTCAGACCCTGTATGCATGCGTGTGACCCTGTATGTGTCAGACCCTGTATGCACGCGTGTAACCCTGTATGTGTCAGACCCTGTATGCATGCGTGTAATCCTGTATGTGTGAGACCCTGTATGCATGCGTGTGACTCTGTATGTGTGAGACCCTGTGTGCATAGAACCATAGAACCCTACAGTGCAGAAACAGGCCCTTCGGCCCATCGAGTCTGCACCGAACACAATCCCACCCAGACCCTATCCCCATATCCCTACACATTTTACCTGCTAATCTACACATCCCAGGACACTAAGGGGCAATTTTAGCATAGCCAATGAACCTAACCCGCACATCTTTGGACTGTGGGAGGAAACCGGAGCACCCGGAGAAAACCCACGCAGACACGAGGAGAATGTGCAAACTCCACACAGGCAGTGACCCGAGCCGGGAATCGAACCCAGGACCCTGGAGCTGTGAAGCAGCAGTGCTAACCACTGTGCTACCGTGCCGCCCCAAATGTGTGCATGCGTGTGACTCTGTATGTGTGAGACCCTGTACGCATATGTGTAACCCTGTATGTGTGAGACCCTGTATGCATGCGTGTGACCCTGTATGTATCAGACCCTGTATGCATGCGTGTAACCCTGTATGTATCAGACCCTGTATGCATGCGTGTAATCCTGTATGTGTGAGACCCTGTATGCATGCGTGTGACCCTGTATGTATCAGACCCTGTATGCATGCGTGTGACCCTGTATGTATCAGACCCTGTATGCATGCGTGTAATCCTGTATGTGTGAGACCCTGTATGCATGCGTGTGACTCTGTATGTGTGAGACCCTGTATGCATGTGTGTGACCCTGTAAGTGTGAGACCCTGTATGCATGCGTGTGACCCTGTATGTATCAGACCCTGTATGTGTGAGACCCTGTATGCATGTGTGTGACCCTGTATGTGTCAGACCCTGTATGCATGCATGTAATCCTGTATGTGTGAGACCCTGTATGCATGCGTGTGACCCTGTATGTGTCAGACCCTGTATGCATGTGTGTAATCTTGTATGTGTGAGACTCTGTATGCATGTATGTGACCCTGTATGTGTGAGACCCTTATGCATGCGTGTAACCCTGTATGTGTGAGACCCTGTATGCATACGTGTGACTCTGTATGTGTGAGACCCTGTATGCATGTATGTGACCCTGCATGTGTGAGACCCTGTATGCATGTATGTGACCCTGTATGTGTGAGACTCTGTATGCATACGTGTGACTCTGTATGTGTGAGACCCTGTATGCATGTGTGTGACCCTGTATGTGTCAGACCCTGTATGCATGTGTGTGAGACCCTGTATGCATGTGTGTGACCTTGTATGTGTCAGACCCTGTATGCATGTGTGTGACTCTGTATGTGTGAGACCCTGTATGCATGTATGTGACCCTGTATGTGTGAGACCCTTATGCATGCGTGTAACCCTGTATGTGTGAGACCCTGTATGCATACGTGTGACTCTGTATGTGTGAGACCCTGTATGCATGTATGTGACCCTGCATGTGTGAGACCCTGTATGCATGTATGTGACCCTGTATGTGTGAGACTCTGTATGCATACGTGTGACTCTGTATGTGTGAGACCCTGTATGCATGTATGTGACCCTGTATGTGTGAGACCCTTATGCATGCGTATAACCCTGTATGTGTGAGACCCTGTATGCATGCGTGTGACCCTGTATGTGTGAGACCCTGTGTGCATGTGTGTAATCTTGTATGTGTGAGACCCTGTATGCATGTATGTGACCCTGTATGTGTCAGACCCTGTATGCATGCGTGTGACCCTGTATGTGTCAGACCCTGTATGCACGCGTGTAACCCTGTATGTGTCAGACCCTGTATGCATGCGTGTAATCCTGTATGTGTGAGACCCTGTATGCATGCGTGTGACTCTGTATGTGTGAGACCCTGTGTGCATGCGTGTGACTCTGTATGTGTGAGACCCTGTACGCATATGTGTAACCCTGTATGTGTGAGACCCTGTATGCATGCGTGTGACCCTGTATGTATCAGACCCTGTATGCATGCGTGTAACCCTGTATGTATCAGACCCTGTATGCATGCGTGTAATCCTGTATGTGTGAGACCCTGTATGCATGCGTGTGACCCTGTATGTATCAGACCCTGTATGCATGCGTGTGACCCTGTATGTATCAGACCCTGTATGCATGCGTGTAATCCTGTATGTGTGAGACCCTGTATGCATGCGTGTGACTCTGTATGTGTGAGACCCTGTATGCATGTGTGTGACCCTGTAAGTGTGAGACCCTGTATGCATGCGTGTGACCCTGTATGTATCAGACCCTGTATGTGTGAGATCCTGTATGCATGTGTGTGACCCTGTATGTGTCAGACCCTGTATGCATGCATGTAATCCTGTATGTGTGAGACCCTGTATGCATGCGTGTGACCCTGTATGTGTCAGACCCTGTATGCATGTGTGTAATCTTGTATGTGTGAGACTCTGTATGCATACGTGTGACTCTGTATGTGTGAGACCCTGTATGCATGTGTGTGACCCTGTATGTGTGAGACCCTGTATGCATGTGTGTGACCCTGTATGTGTCAGACCCTGTATGCATGCGTGTGACCCTGTATGTGTGAGACCCTGTATGCATGTGTGTGACCCTGTATGTGTCAGACTCTGTATGCATGCGTGTGACCCTGTATGTGTGAGACCCTGTATGCATGTGTGTGACCCTGTATGTGTCAGACCCTGTATGCATGTGTGTGAGACCCTGTATGCATGTGTGTGACCTTGTATGTGTCAGACCCTGTATGCATGTGTGTGACCCTGTATGTGTCAGACCCTGTATGCATGCGTGTGACCCTGTATGTGTGAGACCCTGTATGCATGTGTGTGACCTTGTATGTGTCAGACCCTGTATGCATGTGTGTGACCCTGTATGTGTCAGACCCTGTATGCATGCGTGTGACCCTGTATGTGTGAGACCCTGTATGCATGTGTGTGACCTTGTATGTGTCAGACCCTGTATGCATGTGTGTGACCTTGTATGTGTCAGACCCTGTATGCATGTGTGTGACCCTGTATGTGTCAGACCCTGTATGCATGCGTGTGACCCTATTGTGTGAGACCCTGTAAGCATGCGTGTGACCCTGTATGTGTCAGACCCTGTATGCATGCGTGTGACGCTGTATGTGTGTGACCCTGTATGCATGTGTGTGACCCTGTATGTGTGAGACCCTGTATGCATGCGTGTGACCCTGTATGTGTGAGACCCTGTATGCATGCGTGTGACCCTGTATGTGTCAGACCCTGTATGCATGCGTGTGATGCTGTATGTGTGAGACCCTGTATGCATGCGTGTGACCCTGTGTGTGAGACCGTGTATGCATGCGTGTGACCCTGTATGTGTGAGACCCTGTATGCATGCGTGTGACCCTGTATGTGTCAGACCCTGTATGCATGCATGTAACCCTGTATGTGTCAGACTCTGTATGCATGCGTGTGACCCTGTATATGTCAGACCCTGTATGCATGCGTGTGACCCTGTATGTGTCAGACCCTGTATGTATGCGTGTGACCCTGTATGTGTCAGACCCTGTATGCATGCGTGTGACCCTGTATGTGTCAGACCCTGTATGCATGCATGTAACCCTGTATGTGTCAATCCCTGTATGCATGCGTGTAACCCTGTATGTGTCAGACCCTGTATGCATGCGTGTGACCCTGTATGTGTCAGACCCTGTATGCATGCATGTAACCCTGTATGTGTCAGACCCTGTATGCACGCGTGTAACCCTGTATGTGTCAGACCCTGTATGCATGCGTGTGACCCTGTATGTGTCAGACCCTGTATGCATGCGTGTGACCCTGTATGTGTCAGACCCTGTATGCATGCATGTAACCCTGTATGTGTCAATCCCTGTATGCATGTGTGTGACCCTGTATGTGTCAGACCCTGTATGCATGCGTGTGACCCTGTATGTGTCAGACCCTGTATGCATGCGTGTGACCCTGTATGTGTCAGACCCTGTATGCATGCGTGTGACCCTGTAAGTGTCAGACCCTGTATGCACGCGTGTAACCCTGCATGTGTCAGACCCTGTATGCATGCGTGTAACCCTGTATGTGTCAGACCCTGTATGCACGCGTGTAACCCTGTATGTGTCAGACCCTGTATGCATGCGTGTAACCCTGTGCCTGAATCACAGAATTGTTTAAGTGCAGAAAGAGGTCACTGGGCCTGTTGTGTGTGAACCAGCTGTCCAAATGAGCATTAAGACTTAGCGCCGTTCCCCTGCCTTTTCCCCATACCGCTGCACATTGCTTCTATTCAAATAATCATTTCATGCTCTCCTGAATGCTTCAATTGAACCTGCCTCCCAGGCAGAGCACTCCAGATCCCAAAACTCTGTGTGAAGGTTTTTTTTTTGCATCAGCTTCCATTCCAGTCTAACCAGCCCAGCTCCATTCTTGCCCCACTAAAGTCAGCTTTCCCCCAGTTAATTATTCTCACTCTGGATCCTATTGTCATTTTCTTTCATCATCCTGAACCTTACAGTACAATGATCACTGTCTCCTAAATGTTCCCCACTGACACTTAATCTACTTTGCCCACCTCATTTCCAAGAACTGGGTCTAAACAGTGCATCCTGTCTGGTCACACACTGCTGTAGAAAATTGTCCTAAACACAATCCAGGAATTTTGCCCCTCTCCGTCCTTTATACTCCCATTATCCCAGTCTACATTCGGGTAATTAAGCTGCACCATTATAACTATTCTATCATGTTTGCATCTCTCGATAATTGCCCTCCAGGTTTGATCTTCGATATCTTCTCACTAGTTAGCAATCTATAGTCTATACTGAGCAATGTGATTGCTTCCTTTCTCTTCCTTACTCTAGCCTCACAGAATCTGTCCTTGAATTGGGACATTGTCTTTCTCCAGCATTGCATGTGTGTGACCTGTGGATAATTCTGTGTGCACTCACCAGACTGATCCATGTGCTGCTCCCATGTTAACAGTTTGGGAACCTCCTGTTGAATGAAGTGGAGCAGTTCAATGGAATTGGACATCCAGTAAATGAGAGGCTGCAGACCTGGTATCAGATCCGGCATTTTGATGGCAGGGACCTCCTCGCTGTTCTCACTGACACTGTTGTAGGAAACACCAAATGATGGAGGTTAGAACACAACACAGGTAAACCAGAGACAAAACAAAGAAATTACACTAATGTCGAGAGAAATCGAGCCATGGAATGATGCAGCAGAAGGAGGCCATTCAGCCCACCGTTCCTGTGCTGGCTTTTATGTAAAACCATCCAATTGATCCCAATATCCTATTTGTCTGCTGTTTGTCCATAACATGGCATCCTCTCCCTCTTCAAGAACTGACCCAGTTCTTATTGAGTCTGTTTCCATTCTCCTCTCAGGGCAAGCAGTGTATCCCGCTGGCAACCACACGGGGTATTTTAAAGGGGGAAAGTGAGGAGGAGAGTTTCAGAGGTTCGGGTTGGAAATCCAGGGCTGATACGATTCTGCTGCAGCGATTCTCACTGGGGATGCGTGTGATGATGATCAGAGAAATTGCTTGAGGGATCGAGTTCAAGCTTTTAAAGTGAGCAGGATTTTCCTCTATATATCGGCATCGAGCTGCTGACAACCTCATGGGAAAACACTGGTGTATTGTCTCATTTTGAAAATCTCCATAAGCACCGCATTGAGTATTAGCCATGAATCTGGATTCATGTCTCTGCCCAGGGAATGGGACACACAGCATTTAACTAAAATCAGGACTGCAACACAATGAACCAAGTGTGAATGTAATCTGCCTTGACACTCCCAGTGCAGTGCTGAGGGAGTGCTGCACTGTCAGAGGGTCAGTACCGAGGGAGTGCCGCACTGTCAGAGGGTCAGTGCTGAGGGAGTGCCACACTGTCAGAGGGTCAGTGCTGAGGGAGTGCCGCACTGTCAGAGGGTCAGTGCTGAGGGAGTGCCGTAAGGTCAGAGGGTCAGTGCTGAGGGAGTGCCACACTGTCAGAGGGTCAGTGCTGAGGGAGTGCCGCACTGTCAGAGGGTCAGTGCTGAGGGAGTGCCGCACTGTCAGAGGGTCAGTGCTGAGGGAGTGCCGCACTGTCAGAGGGTCAGTGCTGAGGGAGTGCCGCACTTTCAGAGGGTCAGTGCTGAGGGAGCGCCGCACTGTCAGAGGGTCAGTACTGATGGAGTGCCGCACTGTCAGAGGGTCAGTGCTGAGGGAGTGCCGCACTGTCAGAGGGTCAGTGCTGAGGGAGTGCCGCACTATCAGAGGGTCAGTGCTGAGGGAGTGCCGCACTATCAGAGGGTCAGTGCCGAGGGAGCGCCGCACTGTCAGAGGGTCAGTACTGAGGGAGTGCCGCACTGTCAGAGGGTCAGCATATTTCACTTTGTTTTTATAACCCAGTGTGTACTTACTATTCTCTCTGCTTCGTGGCGAGGACTTTCGTTTTCTCCTAAATATGAAAACAACAATTTTGAAACATTAAACACTCCCTGGGTGTGGGATATATCAGAGTGTTACAGTGAGAGGTGTGGGGTATATCAGAGTGTTACAGTGAGGGATGTGGGATATATCAGAGTGTTACAGTGAGGGGTGTGGGATATATCAGAGAGTTACAGTGAGGGGTGTGGGGTATATCACAGTGTTACAGTGAGGGGTGTGGGGTATATCAGTGTTACAGTGAGGGATGTGGGGTATATCAGAGTGTTACAGTGAGGGGTGTGGGGTATATCACAGTGTTACAGTGAGGGGTGTGGGGTATATCAGTGTGTTACTGTGAGAGGTGTGGGATATATCAGAGTGTTACAGTGAGGGGTGTGGGATATATCAGAGTGTTACAGTGAGGTGTGGGGTATATCAGTGTTACAGTGAGGGGTGTGGGGTATATCAGAGTGTCACAGTGAGGGGTGTGGGGTATATCAGTGTGTTACAGTGAGAGGTGTGGGATATATCAGAGTGTTACAGTAAGGGGTGTGGGGTATATCAGAGTGTTACAGTGAGGGGTGTGGGGTATATCAGAGTGTTACAGTGAGGGGTGTGGGATATATCAGAGTGTTACAGTAAGGGGTGTGGGGTATATCAGAGTGTTACAGTGAGGGGTGTGGGGTATATCAGAGTGTTACAGTGAGGGGTGTGGGGTATATCAGAGTGTTACAGTGAGGGGTGTGGGATATATCAGAGTGTTACAGTGAGAGGTGTGGGATATATCAGAGTGTTACAATGAGGGGTGTGGGGTATATCAGAGTGTTACAGTGAGAGGTGTGGGGTATATCAGAGTGTTACAGTGAGGGGTGTGGGATATATCAGAGTGTTACAGTGAGGGGTGTGGGGTATATCAGTGTGTTACAGTGAGGGGTGTGGGGTATATCAGAGTGTTACAGTAAGGGGTGTGGGGTATATCAGAGTGTTACAGTGAGGGGTGTGGGATATATCAGTGTGTTACAGTGAGGGTGTGGGGTATATCAGAGTGTTACAGTAAGGGGTGTGGGGTATATCAGAGTGTTACAGTGAGGGGTGTGGGGTATATCAGAGTGTTACAGTGAGGGGTGTGGGATATATCAGAGTGTTACAGTGAGAGGTGTGGGATATATCAGAGTGTTACAATGAGGGGTGTGGGGTATATCAGAGTGTTACAGTGAGAGGTGTGGGGTATATCAGAGTGTTACAGTGAGGGGTGTGGGATATATCAGAGTGTTACAGTGAGGGGTGTGGGGTATATCAGTGTGTTACAGTGAGGGGTGTGGGGTATATCAGAGTGTTACAGTGAGGGGTGTGGGGTATATCAGAGTGTTACAGTGAGGGGTGTGGGGTATATCAGAGTGTTACAGTGAGGGGTGTGGGGTATATCAGAGTGTTACAGTGAGGAGTGTGGGGTATATCAGAGTGTTACAGTGAGGGGTGTGGGGTATATCAGAGTGTTACAGTGAGGAGTGTGGGGTATATCAGAGTGTTACAGTGAGGGGTGTGGGGTATATCAGTGTTACAGTGAGGGGTGTGGGGTATATCAGAGTGTTACAGTGAGGGGTGTGGGGTATATCAGTGTTACAGTGAGGGGTGTGGGGTATGTCAGTGTGTTACAGTGAGGGGTGTGGGGTATATCAGTGTTACAGTGAGGGGTGTGGGGTATATCAGTGTTACAGTGAGGGGTGTGGGGTATATCAGAGTGTTACAGTGAGGGGTGTGGGGTATATCAGAGTGTTACAGTGAGGGGTGTGGGGTATATCAGAGTGTTACAGTGAGGGGTGTGGGGTATATCAGAGTGTTACAGTGAGGGGTGTGGGGTATATCAGAGTGTTACAGTGAGGGGTGTGGGGTATATCAGAGTGTTACAGTGAGGGGTGTGGGGTATATCAGAGTGTTACAGTGAGGGGTGTGGGGTATATCAGAGTGTTACAGTGAGGGGTGTGGGGTATATCAGAGTGTTACAGTGAGGGGTGTGGGGTATATCAGAGTGTTACAGTGAGGGGTGTGGGGTATATCAGAGTGTTACAGTGAGGGGTGTGGGGTATATCAGAGTGTTACAGTGAGGGGTGTGGGGTATATCAGAGTGTTACAGTGAGGGGTGTGGGGTATATCAGAGTGTTACAGTGAGGGGTGTGGGGTATATCAGAGTGTTACAGTGAGGGGTGTGGGGTATATCAGTGTTACAGTGAGGGGTGTGGGGTATATCAGAGTGTTACAGTGAGGGGTGTGGGGTATATCAGTGTTACAGTGAGGGGTGTGGGGTATATCAGAGTGTTACAGTGAGGGGTGTGGGATATATCAGAGTGTTACAGTGAGGGGTGTGGGGTATATCAGTGTTACAGTGAGGGGTGTGGGGTATATCAGTGTTACAGTGAGGGGTGTGGGGTATATCAGAGTGTCACAGTGAGGGGTGTGGGATATATCAGAGTGTTACAGTGAGGGGTGTGGGGTATATCGGAGTGTTACAGTGAGGGGTGTGGGGTATATCAGTGTTACAGTGAGGGGTGTGGGGTATATCAGTGTTACAGTGAGGGGTGTGGGGTATATCAGAGTGTTACAGTGAGGGGTGTGGGGTATATCAGAGTGTTACAGTGAGGGGTGTGGGATATATCAGTGTGTTACAGTGAGGGGTGTGGGGTATATCAGAGTGTTACAGTGAGGGGTGTGGGATATATCAGAGTGTTACAGTGAGGGGTGTGGGGTATATCAGTGTTACAGTGAGGGGTGTGGGGTATATCAGTGTTACAGTGAGGGGTGTGGGGTATATCAGTGTTACAGTGAGGGGTGTGGGGTATATCAGAGTGTTACAGTGAGGGGTGTGGGGTATATCAGAGTGTTACAGTGAGGGGTGTGGGGTATATCAGTGTTACAGTGAGGGGTGTGGGGTATATCAGTGTTACAGTGAGGGGTGTGGGGTATATCAGAGTGTTACAGTGAGGGGTGTGGGGTATATCAGAGTGTTACAGTGAGGGGTGTGGGATATATCAGAGTGTTACAGTGAGGGGTGTGGGGTATATCAGAGTGTCACAGTGAGGGGTGTGGGATATATCAGAGTGTTACAGTGAGGGGTGTGGGATATATCAGAGTGTTACAGTGAGGGGTGTGGGATATATCAGAGTGTTACAGTGAGGGGTGTGGGATATATCAGAGTGTTACAGTGAGGGGTGTGGGGTATATCAGAGTGTTACAGTGAGGGGTGTGGGGTATATCAGAGTGTTACAGTGAGGGGTGTGGGGTATATCAGAGTGTTACAGTGAGGGGTGTGGGATATATCAGAGTGTTACAGTGAGGGGTGTGGGGTATATCAGAGTGTTACAGTGAGGGGTGTGGGGTATATCAGAGTGTTACAGTGAGGGGTGTGGGGTATATCAGAGTGTTATAGTGAGGGGTGTGGGGTATATCAGAGTGTTACAGTGAGGGGTGTGAGGTATATCAGAGTGTTACAGTGAGGGGTGTGGGGTATATCAGAGTGTTACAGTGAGGGGTGTGGGATATATCAGAGTGTTACAGTGAGGGGTGTGGGGTAAATCAGAGTGTTACAGTGAGGGGTGTGGGGTATATCAGAGTGTTATAGTGAGGGGTGTGGGGTATATCAGAGTGTTACAGTGAGGGGTGTGAGGTATATCAGAGTGTTACAGTGAGGAGTGTGGGATATATCAGAGTGTTACAGTGAGGGGTGTGGGATATATCAGGGTGTTACAGTGAGGGGTGCGGGGTATATCAGAGTGTTACAGTGAGGAGTGTGGGGTATATCAGAGTGTTACAGTGAGGGGTGTGGGGTATATCAGAGTGTTACAGTGAGGGGTGTGGGGTATATCAGAGTGTTACAGTGAGGGGTGTGGGGTATATCAGAGTGTTATAGTGAGGGGTGTGGGATATATCAGAGTGTTACAGTGAGGGGTGTGGGGTATATCAGAGTGTTACAGTGAGGGGTGTGGGATATATCAGAGTGTTACAGTGAGGGGTGTGGGGTATATCAGAGTGTTACAGTGAGGGGTGTGGGATATATCAGTGTGTTACAGTGAGGGGTGTGGGATATATCAGAGTGTTACAGTGAGGGGTGTGGGGTATATCAGAGTGTTACAGTGAGGGGTGTGGGGTATATCAGAGTGTTATAGTGAGGGGTGTGGGGTATATCAGAGTGTTACAGTGAGGGGTGTGGGGTATATCAGAGTGTTACAGTGAGGGGTGTGGGGTATATCAGAGTGTTACAGTGAGGAGTGTGGGGTATATCAGAGTGTTACAGTGAGGGGTGTGGGGTATATCAGAGTGTTACAGTGAGGGGTGTGGGATATATCAGAGTGTTACAGTGAGGGGTGTGGGGTATATCAGAGTGTTACAGTGAGGGGTGTGGGGTATATCAGGGTGTTACAGTGAGGGGTGTGGGATATATCAGAGTGTTACAGTGAGGGGTGTGGGATATATCAGAGTGTTACAGTGAGGGGTGTGGGGTATATCAGAGTGTTACAGTGAGGGGTGTGGGGTATATCAGGGTGTTACAGTGAGGGGTGTGGGATATATCAGAGTGTTACAGTGAGGGGTGTGGGGTATATCAGAGTGTTACAGTGAGGGGTGTGGGATATATCAGAGTGTTACAGTGAGGGGTGTGGGGTATATCAGAGTGTTACAGTGAGGGGTGTGGGGTATATCAGAGTGTTACAGTGAGGGGTGTGGGGTATATCAGAGTGTTACAGTGAGGGGTGTGGGGTATATCAGAGTGTTACAGTGAGGGGTGTGGGATATATCAGAGTGTTACAGTGAGGGGTGTGGGGTATATCAGAGTGTTACAGTGAGGGGTGTGGGGTATATCAGAGTGTTACAGTGAGGGGTGTGGGGTATATCAGAGTGTTACAGTGAGGGGTGTGGGGTATATCAGAGTGTTACAGTGAGGGGTGTGGGGTATATCAGAGTGTTACAGTGAGTGGTGTGGGGTATATCAGAGTGTTACAGTGAGGGGTGTGGGGTATATCAGAGTGTTACAGTGAGGGGTGTGGGATATATCAGAGTGTTACGGTGTGGGGTATATCAGAGTGTTACAGTGAGGGATGTGGGGTATATCAGAGTGTTACAGTGAGGGGTGTGGGGTATATCAGAGTGTTACAGTGAGGGGTGTGGGGTATATCAGAGTGTTACAGTGAGGGGTGTGGGATATATCTGAGTGTTACAGTGAGGGCTGTGGGGTATATCAGAGTGTTACAGTGAGGGGTGTGGGATATATCAGAGTGTTACAGTGAGGGGTGTGGGATATATCAGAGTGTTACAGTGAGGGGTGTGGGGTATATCAGAGTGTTACAGTGAGGGGTGTGGGGTATATCAGAGTGTTACAGTGAGGGGTGTGGGATATATCAGAGTGTTACAGTGAGGGGTGTGGGATATATCAGAGTGTTACAGTGAGGGGTGTGGGATATATCAGAGTGTTACAGTGAGGGGTGTGGGGTATATCAGAGTGTTACAGTGAGGGGTGTGGGGTATATCAGAGTGTTACAGTGAGGGGTGTGGGGTATATCAGAGAGTTACAGTGAGGGGTGTGGGGTATATCAGAGTGTTACAGTGAGGGGTGTGGGGTATATCAGAGTGTTACAGTGAGGGGTGTGGGGTATATTTTTGGTGCTGAGTGGCAATCTGCGTACTGACCCACATGACTGTTTGGATCTGACTTGCTATCCTCAGTAGCAGCTTGCGGAAGTCTGCTGGGTGGAAGGAAGTTGCTGAGTGCTGGATACAGAGACAGAGCAGGAAGGCTGGAGTCAGCTTGAAGTCTGAGCTCTCCTCCAGTGGCATGTTGATGATTCTGTTCAGAAGTGCATCTTCCTGAGCTAAATTGTACACGAGGACATATTCTCTGCCCTTTGTATCTTTTAGCCTAGGAATGCTTTTCCTTATCCAAGTAATTGTGTCCTGTTGCGTCTCCTGAATGCTGCAGCCGCACATCTTACACTTCAGCTCTCCGTCCTGGCTCAGAGACAGGGCTGGGGATGGGAACCACGCGGGTTTTTGTTCTCGTGGGCCGTTGCTGAGGGTGGGGTCCTTGTACATGAAGAGGTAGTAGGCGCCCATGCCTACAAGGTCACCGGGATGCAGCTGGATCTCTGTGTTGAGTGGGAGGCCGTTGTAAGTGACAATCGCTCCTTTCCCAGGCTTGATCAGTGTCACCGTCTCACTGCCCTCGCCGCTGGAGCTGAACTCCCGTCGCTGCACACTGCAGTGCCTGGGGCAGATATCTGGGGCTGACAGCAACATGTCCACCTTCTGCTTCTCCTCCTCCTCGTCTCTTGATTCCTCCAAGGAACGGCCAAACATGTGACTGATTCCATTCAGCACATAAATAACAAAATCCTGAAATCAAACACAGGGATTGTGTGAGGCAGGTAACCAAACAACACAGATCATCAAATACATAGGAGGAACGAGAGGAAGGGAGCATGTGTGAAAGAGAGCTCATACAACAGATTCAGTACCGAGAGCGCACTGTCAGAGGGTCAGTGCTGAGGGAGTGCCGCACTGTCAGAGGGTCAGTGCTGAGGGAGTGCCGCACTGTCAGAGGGTCAGTGCTGAGGGAGTGCCGCACTGTCAGAGGGTCAGTGCTGAGGGAGTGCCGCACTGTCAGAGGGTCAGTGCTGAGGGAGTATCGCACTGTCAGAGGGTCAGTGCTGAGGGAGTGCCGCACTGTCAGAGGGTCAGTGCTGAGGGAGTGCCGCACTGTCAGAGGGTCAGTGCTGAGGGAGTGCCGCACTGTCAGAGGGTCAGTGCTGAGGGAGTGCCGCACTGTCAGAGGGTCAGTGCTGAGGGAGTGCCGCACTGTCAGAGGGTCAGTGCTGAGGGAGTATCGCACTGTCAGAGGGTCAGTGCTGAGGGAGTGCCGCACTGTCAGAGGGTCAGTGCTGAGGGAGTGCCGCACTGTCAGAGGGTCAGTGCTGAGGGAGTGCCGCACTGTCAGAGGGTCAGTGCTGAGGGAGTGCCGCACTGTCAGAGGGTCAGTGCTGAGGGAGTGCCGCACTGTCAGAGGGTCAGTGCCGAGGGAGTGCCGCACTGTCAGAGGGTCAGTGCTGAGGGAGTGCCGCACTGTCAGAGGGTCAGTGCTGAGGGAGTGCCGCACTGTCAGAGGGTCTCTCAAGTGGGTGTAAAAGATTCCACAGCAACTGTATTGAAGAAGGTCACGGGAATTATTTCTCCCATCCTGACCCATATTCAGCCCTCAGTCAATATCACACAAATTAGCTGCTCAGTGACATATTCTCTGTGTCACATTAGGTCATGATGTGGGTATGCCGGCGTTGGACTGGCGTAAACACAGTAAAAAAACCTGGTGTTGTCAGACTTTTTACAAATTAGGTGCCATGTTTCCAACATTACATTTCTGATGTACTTTGCTGTATCCTGCAGGTATTAATGGGATTTTTTGAATGATCCTCTCCCCAGTTACTGACTGACTCTGTGATCATTTCAAATTTAAGGAAAGGTTCAGGAAGTATAATTTGTTAAAGCCAGCAAAACCCTGAGAATGAATGGCCTTCTGAATGGAATCCTTGTACTTCCCCGAGTACTGAGTTCAAATCCCAAAGAGACAAATCTGAGGAATAAGAGACACCAAAGGCAAGATTTCATTAGGAGAAATCGAGTTGTTAACTGAATTTCTGTAATGAACAGTGATGGTGGTGCGAAAATAGCCAGATTTATAAATTCACATGGAACCGGAGTGGGAGCAATCCACCCACCAGAGAGAGAGAATGTGGAGGTGTGGGGAGAAGCTGAGTGTGGGATTGAGGGATACGTGGGGGGTGGGGGGTGGGATTGGGGAGGGGAGGACGTGGGGGATGGGGACAGGATTGGGGAATGAGCACGGGGTGGGATTGGGAAATGGGGACAGGGTGGGATTGGGAATGGGGAGGGAGTGGGAATGGGATTGCAGACGGGGAGGAGGTGGGGAATGGGAGAGGGTGGGGGTGGGTTTGAGGGAGATGGGGAGTGGGTGGAGGTGGGATTCGGGATGGGCTGTACATGGGGATGGGGAATGGAGAGGGGGTTGGATTCAGGACAGGGAGGAGGTGGGGGTGGGATTGGGGAATGAAGAGGGGGTGGGGATCAGATTGGGGATTGGGAGGGGATGGGATTGGGTAAGGGAACAGGATGGGGATGGGATTGGGGATGGGGAAGGTGTGGGGTTCGGATTGGGGATGGGGAGGGAGTGGGGATGGGGTTGGGGATGGGGAGGGAGTGGCGATGAGATTGGGGATGGGGAGGGAGTGGGGATGGGATTGGGGATGGGGAGGGAGTGGGGATGGGATTGGGGATGGGGAGGGAGTGGCGATGAGATTGGGGATGGGGAGGGAGTGGGGATGGGATTGGGGATGGGGAGGGAGTGGGGATGGGATTGGGGATGGGGAGGGAGTGGGGATGGGATTGGGGATGGGGAGGGAGTGGCGATGAGATTGGGGATGGGGAGGGAGTGGGGATGGGATTGGGGATGGGGAGGGAGTGGGGATGGGATTGGGGATGGGGAGGGAGTGGGGATGGGATTGGGGATGGGGAGGGAGTGGGGATGGGATTGGGGATGGGGAGGGAGTGGGGATGGGATTGGGGATGGGGAGGGAGTGGGGATGGGATTGGGGTTGGGGAGGGAGTGGGGATGGGATTGGGGATAGGGAGGGAGTGAGGATAGGATTAGGGATGGAGAGGGAATGGGGATGGGATTGGGGATGGGGAGGGAGTGGGGATGGGATTGGGGATGGGGAGGGAGTGGGGATGGGATTGGGGATGGGGAGGGAGTGGGGATGGGATTGGGGATGGGGAGGGAGTGGGGATGGGATTGGGGATGGGGAGGGAGTGGGGATGGGATTGGGGATGGGGAGGGAGTGGGGATGGGATTGGGAGACGAGGAGAAATACTTTTCTTCTGTTACTAAAAGGAAGGAGGGAGACAGAAAGTTTTTCTGTGAGTGATCTGTGAGTGTTAGAGCTGCTCTCACCTGGCTGCTACTGTAACTCTGGAGCAGCAGGAAATAGGGGAACTCAAAGGGGGGGTGGATGGAATACTGGGTGGAACTGTCGTCACTGCTTTCCGTTTCCTCCTTCTCTATACTCAGGCACAGCTGCTCCTTGTCTTCCTCCGTTTCTCCAGCTTCCGTCCAAGGATTCCTGACCTTGTGTCGTGATTCTCTGACCTTCATCGATAGGTTCAGCTCACTGACACTGCGCCAAAGCGCAAAGCTGCTTGCAATGTCCTCCTCTGTCAGAGCTGATGAAGCCCGAGCCCGGCTCATCTGTAGCCTGCGAGCTTGGGCATTGATCCCTGCGGGGGCAAGAGGGAAAGACAACAAGTTGAGGCAGCAAACTATCACAGCATGGCTCAGCATCAGTGGGGGGGGGAGCTCCGCATGGGGAGGGCAGGGGGGAAATAGCACAGCATGAGTCCGCATGGGGAGGGGGTTGCATCAGCATGGGACTCATGCTGATGCATGGGAAGACCTCTCGGTCTTCCCCCCCCTCTCTCTCTCTCTCTCTCATTCTCCTCCCCCCCCCCCACCACCCCGCATCTCTCTCTCAGTCTCCCCCCCTCTTTCTCAGTATCACTCTTTCTTTCTAATCTTCTTTCTCAGTCCAACCCTCTCTCTCTCTCAGTCTCCCCCTCTCTCTCGGTCTCCACCCCCAACCTCAGTCTCCCCCCCAACCCCCACCTCAGTCTCCCCCCTCTCTCTCTCTCAGTCTCCCCCTCTCCCTCGGTCTCCCCTCCCCCCCTCTCTCAGTCTCCCCCTCTCTCTCGGTCTCCACCCCCAACCTCAGTCTCCCCCCCAACCCCCACCTCAGTCTCCCCCTCTCTCTCGGTCTCCACCCCCAACCTCAGTCTCCCCCCCAACCCCCACCTCAGTCTCCCCCCTCTCTCTCTCTCAGTCTCCCCCTCTCCCTCGGTCTCCCCTCCCCCCTCTCTCAGTCTCCCCCTCTCTCTCGGTCTCCACCCCCAACCTCAGTCTCCCCCCCAACCCCCACCTCAGTCTCCCCCCTCTCTCTCTCTCAGTCTCCCCCTCTCCCTCGGTCTCCCCTCCCCCCTCTCTCAGTCTCCCCCTCTCTCTCGGTCTCCACCCCCAACCTCAGTCTCCCCCCCAACCCCCACCTCAGTCTCCCCCTCTCTCTCGGTCTCCCCTCCCCCCTCTCTCAGTCTCCCCCTCTCTCTTGGTCTCCACCCCCAACCTCAGTCTCCCCCCCAACCCCCACTTCAGTCTCCCCCCTCTCTCTCTCTCAGTCTCCCCCTCTCCCTCGGTCTCCCCTCCCCCCTCTCTCAGTCTCCCCCTCTCTCTCGGTCTCCACCCCCAACCTCAGTCTCCCCCCCAACCCCCACCTCAGTCTCCCCCTTCTCTCTCTCTCAGTCTCCCCCTCTTTCTCTCCCGTCTCTCTCTTGCTCTCTCCCCCCTCTCGGTCTCCCCCCCACCGTCTCTCTCTCTCTCTCTCGCTGTCTCTGTATCAATCTCTTCTGGTCTGTCCCTCTCTGAGTGGCCTGTTACCTGCTGTTACTGTGTCTTTCTCTTTTGCTGCGATTTCTTCCAGATTCACCTTTCTGTGAATTTCAAATCTGCGGGAAAATCCCTCCTTTGGTTTCCAGAGTGACTGCAGAATAAGAGGCTTTTCACTCTCACTGATAATCCGGAAACATTCTGTCTTCCACTGGTGCTCCTCGTCTGATCGTCCAATCACATCACACAGAACATAGTCACTGCTAGAGTTCTTGTCCAGTGAATATCTAAATAAAATGAAAAGCAGTTTCAAGAAAGCTCAAGGACATTGAATACTTGTGGTTTTTAACTGTTGGGGTATGTGAGTGATAATTTAAACATGGGACATAATGACTGTGAGAGTCTTAGCTGTGGACTTGATGTGGTAAGGAGCCTCGAAATGCCTGAGGCAGAAGTTTACATTAGGTAATTTAGTAAACATGTTTACAAAACACGATTAGGTTTGAATGGGTTGCGGTTCAAAGAAGGAGATATGCAGGGTGTAAGAAAGGTGTTCGAGGTAAAGTATAGGTACAGAGCGTGCACTTTTCTTCTAAGTATAAAAGCTGAAGTAAATAAAGTTATTAAATTCAGGGAGATAGACTTTCTCAATAAACTGGGTGAGACCATGGAAAGATCAAAGGGAAATAATACATTTAAGGAGTTACTGAAACCAATGGGGGATAAATATGGAAACACAGAAATTAGAAGCAGGAGGAGGCCATTCAGCCTTTCCAGCCCGCTGTGCCCTTCATTCTGATCATGGTTGATCATCGAATTCAATATTCTGAATGCCCCTTCCCCCCATATCCCTTGATCCCTTTAGCCCTAAGAGCTATATCTAATTCCTTCTTGAAATCACACTACAGTTTGGCCTCAACTACTTTCTGTGGGAGTGAATTCCACACATTCCCCACCCTCTGGGTGAAGAAATTTCCCCTCACCTCAGTTCTAAAAGGTTTACCCCTTGTCCTCAAACTATAACCCCTAGTTCTGGACTCTGTCACCATTGGGAACATTCTTTCTAAATCTACCCTGTCTAACCCTGTTGGAATTTTAAACATTTCTATGAGATAAGAACATAAGAACATAAGAAATAGGAGCAGGAGTAGGCCATCTGGCCCTTCGAGCCTGCCCCGCCATTCAATAAGATCATGGCTGATCTGTCGTGACTCAGCTCCACCTTCCCGCCCTCTCCCCATAACCCTTAATCCCTTCTCTTATCAAAAACCCATCAACCCGTTTCTTAAAAATATTTAGCCTCCACCACTTCAACGGGCAGAGAATTCCAGAGATTCACCACCCTTTGAGTGAAGAAGTTCCTCCTCAACTCTGTTCTAAACCGCCCCCCCTTTATCTTGAGGCTGTGCCCCCTAGTCCTACTGTCTTTTTTGAGCGGGAACAGTCTCTCCACCTCTATCCTATCCATCCCATTCATCATCTTATACGTCTCAATGAGATCTCCCCTCATTCTCCTAAACTCTAACGAGTACAAGCCTAGTTTATTCAGCCTCTCCTCATAGCTCAATCCCCTCAACTCCGGTATCAGCCGAGTAAACCTCCTCTGCACTCCCTCCAGGGCCAAAACATCCTTGCGCAGGTGCGGCGCCCAAAACTGCACACAGTACTCCAGCTGCGGCCTCACCAATGCCCTATACAGCTGCAGCAAGACCTCCCTACTTTTATATTCAATCCCCTTCGCTATGAAGGCCAGCATCCCATTCGCCTTCCTGACCACCTGCTGCACCTGCAAGCTGGGTTTTTGCGACTCATGCACAAGGACCCCGAGGTCCCTCTGCACCGTCGCCTGCTGCAGTTTTGCGCCCCGTAAGTAATAGTCCTTCCTACCATTCCTCCTACCAAAGTGGACCACCTCACACTTACCAACATTAAATTCCATTTGCCATTTCCTGGCCCATTCGCCCAGCCTATCTAGATCCTTCTGCAGACTCTCCACACCCTCCGCACAATTTGCCTTTCCCCCAATCTTGGTGTCATCAGCAAATTTCGACACCCTGCACTCGGTTCCCTCCTCCAGATCATCTATATAAATGGTAAATAGCTGAGGCCCCAGCACCGACCCCTGGGGCACCCCACTAGTCACCAACCGCCAATCCGAATAGCATCCATTGACCCCCACTCTCTGCCTCCTATTTGACAACCAATCCTCTATCCACGCTAACACCCTACCCCCAACTCCATGTCCCCTGACCTTCTGCAATAACCTCTTGTGAGGTACCTTGTCAAACGCCTTCTGAAAATCCAGAAAGACCACATCCACCGGCTCTCCTCCATCCACTGCCCTAGACACATCCTCATAGAACTCCAGTAAATTTGTCAGACACGACTTCCCTTTAATGAAACCGTGTTGCGTCCGCCCTATCAAGCAATTCCCCTCAAGATGCCTCGCTATTTCCTCCTTAATGACGGTTTCTAACATTTTACCTACCACAGACGTTAAACTAACCGGCCTATAATTCCCCGCCTTTTGCCTGGCACCCTTCTTAAACAATGGCGTAACATTAGCCGTTTTCCAATCTTCCGGCACTTCCCCGGAATCCAGCGACGTCTGGAAAATAACCACCAAGGCATCCACTATCACCTCCGCCATTTCTTTCAGAACCCTCGGATGCATTCCATCCGGTCCTGGGGACTTGTCCACAATCAGCCCCTCCAGTCTGTCGAGCACCACCTCTCTAGTAACAGTAATGTCATTAAGACCCTCCATTCCTACCACCTTTCCATCGCTAACACCCGGCAAATTATTCACGTCCTCCTCCGTGAAGACAGAAACAAAGAAGTTATTCAAGACCTTAGCCATATCCCTATCCCCTACCACTAGCTCCCCTTTCTCATCCTCTAAAGGACCAACGTTTACCCTAGCCAGCCTCTTCCTTTTTATATATTTATAAAAACTCTTGCTATCCTTTTTTATATTAAGTGCTAGCCCAGCCTCATAGCTTCTCCTACCCTCCTTTATCAATTTCTTTGTCAATCTTTGTTGACATTTAAACCTTTCCCAATCCTCTTCTCGCCCACTGCTCTTAGCTACTCTAAACTCCTCCGCTTTTAATTTAACACTTTCCTTCACCTCCTTCGTTATCCACGGCTTATTACCTCTCCTCCTACTGTCCTTTTTAACCATCGGAATAAATTTCTGCTGAGCACCAAGAAAGACCTCCTTAAAGATCCTCCACTGCTCCTCAGCAGACCTACCTTCCAACGTGTTCCCCCAGTCCACATTCGCCAATTCTTCTCTCATCCTACCATACTCCCCTCTATTCAAACAAAGGACGCGTGTCTGGGAACCCACTTTCTCCTCCTCCATCTGCACCAGAAACTCCACCATACAATGATCACTCTCTCCAAGAGGATCCTTCACCGCAAGGTCCCTAATTCTACCCGCCTCATTACATAGCACCAGATCCAAGATAGCTCGCTCCCTCGTCGGCTCCAACACACACTGTTCAAGGAAATTATCCCGGCAGCATTCCAAGAACTCCTCCTCGAGCCCACCTCGTCCAACATGGGTCGACCAATCAATATGCAGATTGAAATCTCCCATAACTACTGCCGTCCCATTCCTGCACGCTGCACTTATTTGCGCGTTAACAGCCCGCCCCACCTCCAGATCATTATTCGGGGGCCTATAGACGACACCCACTAGCGTCTTCCTCCCTTTTCTGTTCCTAATCTCCACCCACAACGATTCCACTTTCTGCTCCTTGGCTCCGATATCATCCCTTGCTACCACCTTGATACTATCCTTAATCAGCAGAGCTACGCCACCCCCTCTTTCCTCCTGCCTATCCTTCCTAAACACTTGATCCCCCCTCACTCTTCTAAACTCAGTGAATATAATCCTAACCCACTCAGTCTCTCCTCATATGACAGACCTGCCATCCCAGGAATCAGCCTTGTAAACCTTGTACTCCCTCCATAGCAAGGACATCCTTCCTCAGATAAGGGCACTAAAACTGAACACAATATTGTTTTAGATCACAGCAGAAATTGCTGGCTAACTCGCAGCAAGCAATGCGAAGCAAAGACAGTAGGACTAAGGGGCACAGCCTCAAGATAAAGGGGAGGCGGTTTAGAACGGAGTTGAGGAGGAACTTCTTCACTCAAAGGGTGGTGAATCTCTGGAATTCTCTGCCCGTTGAAGTGGTGGAGGCTGCCTCGCTAAATATTTTTAAGAAGCGGGTTGATGGGTTCTTGATAAGAGAAGGGATTAAGGGTTATGGGGAGAGGGCGGGAAGGTGGAGCTGAGTCACGACAGATCAGCCATGATCTTATTGAGTGGCGGGGCGGGCTCGAGGGGCCAGATGGCCTACTCCTGCTCCTATTTCTTATGTTCTTATGAAGCCAGATCCAAAAGACCAACAGCTGTTAACCTCAGAGGACACCTCAAAAGAAATTAAAGGCCCTGTGTGGTAACAATTACTGGACTTGTATCGATTTTAAAATCGACTAAGAGTTGTTGAAAAGATAATGGGAAGGTTAATTCTGAAGGCAGTTAAATTCAGAATTTTGAGAATTATTTAAAAGTATTGCTACAAAAGCAAAATACAGCAGATTCCAGAATCTGAACGAAAACAGGAAATGCCGGGAAATCTCAGCAGGTCATTGGAGAGAATAGAGTTAATGTTTCCAGTCTGATGAAAAGTCATTCAGACTTGAAACATTAGCTCTGTTCTGTCTCTAACATATTTTGTTTTTATTAAAGTGTTGTTACTGTGTGAAGCCATTGTTGCATTTAAGTGTAATTCTATTTTATTCCTATTTCTTAATAAACACTTACATTTCTATGAACTACCCGAAGTACTTGGGAACATCATTTCTGGATTTAAACCCTTTCCCTGTACGACACAAATTACAACAACAAATGACAGTTGCAGCAGTTGTTCCATGTTTCCCTTCTGGGATTTAAACAGGTTGACATTTACCATCAGCCGTGACTTAATACAGTCCAGCAGAACAGCTCACATTATCCCTCTACGCTGTCCCATCAAACATAGAACATACAACATTACAGCGCAGAACAGGCCCTTCGGCCCACGATGTTGCGCCGACCAGTTACAAAAACAATGACCCACTAACCTAAACCAGTCCCTTTTCGTCCATAAACCTATCCACGGATCTCTTAAACGCCCCCAAACTAGGCACATTTACAACTGCAGCAGACAGGGCATTCCAATCCCTCACCACCCTCTGGGTAAAGAACCTACCCCTGACATCCGTCCTATAACTACCCCCCCTTAATTTAAAGCCATGCCCCCTCGTGCTAGCTTTCTCCATCCGAGGAAAAAGGCTATCACTATCCACTCTATCTAAACCTCTAATCATCTAATATGTTTCAATAAGATCCCCTCTTAGCCGCCTTCTTTCCAGCGAAAACAATCCCAAATCCCTCAGTCTCTCCTCATAGGACCTCCCCTCCATACCAGGCAACATCCTGGTAAACCTCCTCTGCACCCTCTCCAAAGCCTCCACATCCTTCCTGTAATGTGGGGACCAGAACTGCACACAGTACTCCATGTGCGGCCGCACCAGAGTTGTGTACAGTTGCAACATGACGCTGCGACTCCTAAATTCAATCCCCCTACCAATAAACGCCAAGACACCGTATGCCTTCTTAACAACCTTATCTACTTGATTCCCAACTTTCAGGGATCTATGTACACACACACCTAGATCCCTCTGTTCATCCACACTATTCAAAGTCCTCCCGTTAGCCCTATATTCGACACATCTGTTATTCCTACCAAAGTGAATTATCTCACACTTCTCTGCATTAAACTCCATCCGCCACCTCGCAGCCCAGCTCTGCAACTTGTCTAAGTTTCCATGCAAACTATGACACCCTCCCTCACAATCTACCACACCTCCGACTTTGGTGACATCAGCAAATTTACTAATCCACCCAACTATACCCTCATCCAGATCATTAATAAAAATTACAAACAGCAGTGGCCCCAAAACAGATCCCTGAGGCACACCACTCGTAACCGAACTCCATGACGAATATTTACCATCAACCACCACCCTCTGTCTCCTATCTGCCAGCCAATTCCTGATCCAATTTCCTAGACTACCCTCAATCCCATACATCTGCATTTTCTGCAGAAGCCTACCATGGTGAACCTTATCAAACGCCTTACTAAAATCCATATATACATAAGAACATAAGAACATAAGAACATAAGAAATAGGAGCAGGAGTAGGCCATCTGGCCCTTCGAGCCTGCCCCGCCATTCAATAAGATCATGGCTGATCTGTCGTGACTCAGCTCCACCTTCCCGCCCTCTCCCCATAACCCTTAATCCCCTCTCTTATCAAAAACCCATCAACCCGTTTCTTAAAAATATTTAGCGAGGCAGCCTCCACCACTTCAACGGGCAGAGAATTCCAGAGATTCACCACCCTTTGAGTGAAGAAGTTCCTCCTCAACTCTGTTCTAAACCGCCCCCCCTTTATCTTGAGGCTATGCCCCCTAGTCCTACTGTCTTTTTTGAGCGGGAACAGTCTCTCCACCTCTATCCTATCCATCCCATTCATCATCTTATACGTCTCAATGAGATCTCCCCTCATTCTTCTAAACTCTAACGAGTACAAGCCTAGTTTATTCAGCCTCTCCTCATAGCTCAATCCCCTCAACTCCGGTATCAGCCGAGTAAACCTCCTCTGCACTCCCTCCAGGGCCAAAACATCCTTGCGCAGGTGCGGCGCCCAAAACTGCACACAGTACTCCAGCTGCGGCCTCACCAATGCCCTATACAGCTGCAGCAAGACCTCCCTACTTTTATATTCAATCCCCTTCGCTATGAAGGCCAGCATCCCATTCGCCTTCCTGACCACCTGCTGCACCTGCAAGCTGGGTTTTTGCGACTCATGCACAAGGACCCCGAGGTCCCTCTGCACCGTCGCCTGCTGCAGTTTTTCGCCCCGTAAGTAATAGTCCTTCCTACCATTCCTCCTACCAAAGTGGACCACCTCACACTTGCCAACATTAAATTCCATTTGCCATTTCCTGGCCCATTCGCCCAGCCTATCTAGATCCTTCTGCAGACTCTCCACACCCTCCGCACAATTTGCCTTTCCCCCAATCTTGGTGTCATCAGCAAATTTCGACACCCTGCACTCGGTTCCCTCCTCCAGATCATCTATATAAATGGTAAATAGCTGAGGCCCCAGCACCGACCCCTGGGGCACCCCACTAGTCACCAACCGCCAATCCGAATAGCATCCATTGACCCCCACTCTCTGCCTCCTATTTGACAACCAATCCTCTATCCACGCTAACACCCTACCCCCAACTCCATGTCCCCTGACCTTCTGCAATAACCTCTTGTGAGGTACCTTGTCAAACGCCTTCTGAAAATCCAGAAAGACCACATCCACCGGCTCTCCTCCATCCACTGCCCTAGACACATCCTCATAGAACTCCAGTAAATTTGTCAGACACGACTTCCCTTTAATGAAACCGTGTTGCGTCCGCCCTATCAAGCAATTCCCCTCAAGATGCCTCGCTATTTCCTCCTTAATGACGGTTTCTAACATTTTACCTACCACAGACGTTAAACTAACCGGCCTATAATTCCCCGCCTTTTGCCTGGCACCCTTCTTAAACAACGGCGTAACATTAGCCGTTTTCCAATCTTCCGGCACTTCCCCGGAATCCAGCGACGTCTGGAAAATAACCACCAAGGCATCCACTATCACCTCCGTCATTTCTTTCAGAACCCTCGGATGCATTCCATCCGGTCCTGGGGACTTGTCCACAATCAGCCCCTCCAGTCTGTCGAGCACCACCTCTCTAGTAACAGTAATGTCATTAAGACCCTCCATTCCTACCACCTTTCCATCGCTAACACCCGGCAAATTATTCACGTCCTCCTCCGTGAAGACAGAAACAAAGAAGTTATTCAAGACCTTAGCCATATCCCTATCCCCTACCACTAGCTCCCCTTTCTCATCCTCTAAAGGACCAACGTTTATCCTAGCCAGCCTCTTCCTTTTTATATATTTATAAAAACTCTTGCTATCCTTTTTTATATTAAGTGCTAGCCCAGCCTCATAGCTTCTCCTACCCTCCTTTATCAATTTCTTTGTCAATCTTTGTTGACATTTAAACCTTTCCCAATCCTCTTCTCGCCCACTGCTCTTAGCTACTCTAAACTTCTCCGCTTTTAATTTAATACTTTCCTTCACCTCCTTCGTTATCCACGGCTTATTACCTCTCCTCCTACTGTCCTTTTTAACCATCGGAATAATACCACGTCAACTGCCTTACCCCTATCCACCTCTTTGATCACTTTCTCAAAAAACTCGATAAGGTTAGTAAGGCACGACCTACCCGCTACAAAACCATGCTGACTGTCTCTAATCAACTCATTACTCTCCAAATAACTATAAATCCTATCCCTAATAATTTTTTCTAAAACCTTGCCCACAACAGAAGTAAGACTCACCGGTGTATAATTCCTAGGGAAGTCTCTGTTCCCCTTCTTAAACAATGGGACAACATTTTTGTTAGAACATTACAGCACAAACAGGCCCTTCGGCCCTCGAGTTGCGCCGATCACATCAACCCCACCAATCTATAGACCTATCTAACCCCCAATCCCATTAAACCCCATATACTCATCCAGAAGTCTTTTAAAAGACCCCAGCGAGTTCGCCTCCACCACCGACGACGGCAGCCGATTCCATTCACTCACCACCCTCTGAGTAAAAAACTTACCCCTAACATCACCTCTGTACTTTCCTCCCCGCACCTTAAATCTGTGTCCTCTCGTAGCGACCATTTCAACCCGGGGAAATAGCCTCTGAGAGTCCACCCTATCTATTCCTCTCAACATTTTATAAACTTCTATCAGGTCGCCTCTCAACCTTCGCCTCTCCAGGGAAAAGAGTCCCAGCTCCCTCAACCTATCTTCATAAGGCATGCCTCCCAGTCCAGGCAACATCCTTGTAAATCTCCTCTGCACCCTTTTAATAGCTTCTACGTCTTTCCTATAGTGAGGCGACCAGAACTGCGCACAGTACTCCAAATGAGGCCTGACGAGGGTCCTGTAAAGTTGCAGCATTACCTCCCGACTCCTAAACTCAATCCCTCGATTAATGAAGGCCAGTACACCATACGCCTTCTTGATCACCTCCTCCACCTGCGAGGCCGATTTAAGAGTCCTGTGAACCCGGACCCCGAGATCCTTCTGCTCTTCAACGCTACTAAGACCCCTGCCCTTAATAGTGTACTCGTTCATCCCGTTGGTTCTGCCGAAATGGACGACTACACATTTATCCGCGTTGAAGTCCATCTGCCACTTCTCCGCCCATTCCTGCATCCTATCTATGTCCTGCTGCAACTTTTGACATCCTTCCAGACCATCCACAACACCGCCCTAATTGAGCCTTCACGTCTCATCTTTACATAAGCCTCCTTCTTCCTCTTCACCAGAGATTCAACTTCCTTAGTACACCACGGTTCCCTCGCTCGACCACTTCCTCCCTGCCTGACAGGTACATATTTATCAAGGACTCGCAATAGTTGCTCCTTGAATAAGCTCCACATTTCAGATGTTCCCAGCCCCTGCAATTTCCTATTCCACCCTATGTATCCTAAATCTCGCCTAATAGCCTCATAATTACCTTTCCCCCAGCTATAACTTCTGCCCTTCG